>CACKRE030000777.1:0-10370 GCA_902602495.3 Ectocarpus sp. CCAP 1310/34
CGCCAAGGGCTGCGCGCGTGCCGTCTTCGACGACAACCACGAGCAGTTCGTGGACAACATGTGCTGGAGGGTATCTCCTCCAACAAGGTCGTCAGCGCGGACAGCATCGACTTCGACTTCTGAAGTGAGTGCNAAACAAACCCCTCCTCGCCAAGGGCTGCGCGCGTGCCGTCTTCGACGACAACCACGAGCAGTTCGTGGACAACATGATGCTGGAGGGTATCTCCTCCGACAAGGTCGTCAGCGCGGACAGCATCGACTTCGACTTCTGAAGTGAGTGCTGTGAGGTCTAAATTTGGGCTTCTGTTCGGCACATGCCTCGGTCGGCTTTTGCGCCGCCAAATCATTCGGCTTTCACGCCACGTTCGGCAATTCTGCCACAAAATCATTCGGCTATTCTGCCAACCATTCAAGAAATTCGTGTCGAGGCAAAGTCCTTGCCGTTCAGTGACCTCAGGTCTCGTGTTGAGGATATTCGTGGCCGTGTTCAGGAATCTCCTGCTGTCACTAGCGCAGATGCTGTGATTATGCGCGTCTATCATACGCGAACCGCCAAAAGTCTGCGTAGGCATTGCAATTTTTTTTCGTTCGAGGCGCTACAAATTCATGCACAAAACATTCGGAGTTGTGCGCGTGTCGGAGCAGTCTCTGATGTACAGTCCAAGGTCATGCGGACATATCACATTCTGAAGTTGCGCCGCGTACGGTCGAAAGCAGCGGTAAACCAGGAAACTGCAAAGGTGACTAGACCGAACTCGCGCAGCGGGAAACTAGTGAGCAAAGCAGATGATTCGAGCCGGGCTCAACCTAAATCGAGCACCCGTGAAACAAGAAGCACTCGGGCTCAACCTAAACCAAGCACCCGTCGGTGTAGCAAAGAAGCGAAAACTGTTGACGAACTGAAGGCAGAGATAGTGCCGCGGACGACCAGGGCAGCCGCTGCTGCGGCCAGACAAGCAGACGCGAAACCCAATAGCGATCCTTCGGCTCAGTCAAAAACACGCAGACGTGTCGGGGATGCCAAAAAGGAAGATCATACTAAGCAGCAGGGTAACGACGATGGGAGTAATAGTCATCAGGATGAACCGCGGCCAATTATAGGTGCCGATCAAGTAGCGCAGCGGTTGCACACAGAAATGACTTCGAATGGTTTCACAGGTCGCCTGTCCGACGCGTTGGTTGGTGCTATTCGACTGGCTGCTAGAGATGGAACGGTTACTAGTGAGCAGTCCACCGCGATGCGCCGTCATGTGATTTTCCATCCCAATTCCATATCAAGAAGGACAGCGTTGCGCAGACGCGCTGCAAGACGACGACGACAGCAGAATCCACGTCTTGGTATCGTACGCTTTGGCGATTGCACGGTGTCTCTTCCTGACGAACACACGTTAGAGTTTCCCCTTCTATCGGACCCCAACGACAAGGTTTCCCAGCACTGGCCAGTTGTGGAGCAATGCTCTGGAAAGAAGAGACAATCAGCTGTTGCGGAAACGGCCAGTATGCCGTTCCGAATTTGCGTCCGTTGCCGGACGAGGTCCAAGAACTTTTCGATCAGACTTCCTTCCTCCGTAATCAGCGCAGACTCAATAGCCTCTTCTCTTTCACAGCTCTAGGGGCAAGCCCTTCCGGTTGTTGGCGTGGACCATCAGCACCTTCAATGCTCACTATGTGCGGCAAGGCGTATCGGCGTATTTTTGATGCTGAGAATATGTACACTGGCGAGACGCGGCCACCGACAAACTACGCCAGGTTTTACGTGTATGATAACGAACAGAGGGCACACGGGGAGCACCTTGGTCTCGACCCAAATATTGTGGACTCCCTTCGATCTGCGCTTGGCGAACATAACTCGTGGGTACGGTCTTACAGGTGTGCGGTAGATGAAGTCGTACGAAATGACCATGATATGCGAGATGCGCAAATTTGCTTTGGTCCTGTGAGCAGGGCAACTCACGGCCCAATACTTGGAGAGTTACCAACTACCTCTGAAATCGCCGCGTGCATTTTCCAAGAAGATACGAGTCAGCTGTTTCGGCAGGTTTACACTTACCCACGAAATGCCGACTCCGGGAGGCCGCGCTTCGTACCTATATTTAGTGCAGCCTATGAGCCATTAGGATACCCTCTACTGTTTTTTTCTGGGGATGCAGGTTGGTCGAAGGGTACGTGGATACCAGGGGAAGGTGTCGTAGGTGCGACTGTCGGCCCCACCGGGAAAAAGGTGCCACTAGCGCACTACGTCAGGCAAAGAATTCTCTCGGAACCCGTGTTTCAGCAATTAGGGAGAGTAACCCAAGAGTATCTGTGTGACATGATTCTCGCTACGAAGAGCAATGTTTGCAGAATCTTTCCTCCGATGCAGGACAGAAACGAGCAACGACATACAACGTTCTAACGGAAGCAAAGCCAGACAGTCAGGTCGGTAGAGTATTGCCGAAAGGTTTCCACGGTCATCCGGCAAAAATGAAAGCCAATACCGTTGACGCGCTAGCCGTAGTTGCCAGGAAAGGGCGCCCGAGCGTAATGCTCACCATGACGTGCAACGGGAATTGGGAAGCCATTCAGGCTAATCTTCTCTCAGGACAGACAGCATTTGACAGACCAGATTTGNCGCGCTAGCCGTAGTTGCCAGGAAAGGGCGCCCGAGCGTAATGCTCACCATGACGTGCAACGGGAATTGGGAAGCCATTCAGGCTATTCTTCTCTCAGGACAGACAGCCTTTGACAGACCAGATTTGGGCGATAGAGTGTTCAAAATCAAGAAGGACGAGCTGATGAAAGACTTACGGAGTGGGCGAATCTTTGGGCCCGTTGTTTTCGAAATGTCTTGCATCGAATGGCAAAAGCGCGGACTCCCCCATCTGCATTTGGTTATTAAATTTGAAGGGCCCCTACCCGACGAGGCAGGCGAGATGGATGAGTGGTGTTGGGCAGAACTTCCTCCCGCAGACCTTAACGGTGGTAGGGCCAGAGAGCAAGTNTTTGCATCGAATGGCAAAAGCACGGACTCCCCCATCTGCATTTGGTTATTAAATTTGAAGGGCCCCTACCCGACGAGGCAGGCGAGATGGATGAGTGGTGTTGGGCAGAAGTTCCTCCCGCAGACCTTAACGGTGGTAGGGCCAGAGAGCAAGTACTAAACTGTATGGTGCATAAACAGTGCGGGTCTAAGAACATTTCATCACCTTGCATGCAGGATGATCGCAATCGTACTGGAGTTAAAGTTTGCGGCAAGAGATATCCTCAACCATGGCGTAAAGCTGCTGTAGTCAACAGTAAAAACGGGAGAGCGGAATACCGTCGACGCGACACAGGAGAAAAATTTCCGTACAAGCACAAAGTTAACGGCAAGTATGTAGAATCTTTCGCTACGAACCAATGGATCGCCCCGTACAATATATGGCTCCTTTCCAAATACAACTGCCACATGTGTTTCGACGTGTGCACCGGTAGCGCGATAGTCAAATACATATACAAGTATATAAACAAAGGTGCTGATTTTATTAAGGCGAAGATTCTATGTGACGGCGACGAGATCGAGGCATACCGCTCAGCTCGTTACATATCAGCTGCAGAGGCTGCGTGGCGGTTGCTGGGTTTCCATGTCATCGAACGTAACCCGTCCGTCAGTTCTCTCCGACTGCACCTTCCCAACGAACAGCAAATTGTTGTAGACGAATCTCTTTCACGCGCTGAGCAAAAGGTGGCGGCACGGGCGTCCACGTCCGATCTACTTTACCTACGGAGGCCTACTGACCAAACATTTGATTCGCTTACCTACTTGGACTACAATGAACAGTACATCGTCAAGAAAGACAAGGCCCGTCAGGGGACGTTTTTCAGAGACAAATTCCGCAACTATGTCACACCGCGGTCGTCCGATAAACATGTTGCGCGTGTGTCCGCCATGTCCCCGGACAAAGGTGATGTTTTCTACTTGCGCCTGCTTCTACACCATAAACCAGCAAGATCTTTCGAACAGTTGAGAACGCACGATGACACCGTCTACGACACGTTTCAGGACGCCGCCAGAGCAATGGGAATTATAAAGCACGACGACGAGTACAGAATTTGCT
Organism: Ectocarpus sp. CCAP 1310/34; assembly: GCA_902602495.3. NCBI lineage: Eukaryota > Phaeophyceae > Ectocarpales > Ectocarpaceae > Ectocarpus > Ectocarpus sp. CCAP 1310/34. Next base: position 4,077 of record CACKRE030000777.1, read on the forward strand.
TACAGGAGGCGGTCATATTTAACACGGGTAGACAACTGCGTGAACTATTCGTCACCCTTATTCTTGACGGCGCTCCGGCCAAAATATTGTGGGAGCAGTTCAACCAGGACTTCACCGAAGATTTGCGAATAAACATGTCTGATCGGGATGCCAACAACACCGCACTCCGCCAAATTGATCTCGGTTTGCAGCACCACGGACGAACGAATGAGGTCGTTGGGCTGCCGGCGGTAGTGCACCTAGATACCGAATACATGCGATTTAAACACATGTTCGACCCAGCTCAGATGAGTGCATTCGTTGACGAGCACTTGCGTAACATCAGGCGCCTCGAACCTATTCATGATTGATGCGCCAGCTGGCACTGGCAAGACGTACACGGAGAGCATACTGTGCGCCCGTCTCAGGTCCATGAGCAAATTAGTTTTGTGTGTAGCCAGTACCGGAATTGCCGGACTTCAATTGCCAGGAGGATGGACAGCGCACTCTATGTTTAAGCTTCCGCTGGAAGAGAAAAACGTCAGTGGAGCAATGTGTAATATCTCTGCAGAATCACAACGAGCGGAAGTGCTACGTAAATGCGACCTTATTGTTTGGGATGAGATTCCAATGAGTCACCGTTTTTCCGTTGAAGCGCTCAACCTTACACTGCAAGACCTAATGGGTAATGACAACATAATGGGAGGAAAAACCGTACTCCTCAGCGGCGATCTACGTCAAATAGGTCCTGTTGTCAAGCATGGTGGACCAGCTGAGACTATTGATGCGTCGCTCATATCCAGCCCGCTTTGGCCTCATGTACAACGCATGCGACTAACAATTTCACAGCGTGATCGAGAGGACGCCGCGTACGCTGCTTTTGTTCGAAATGTCGGGAATAGGAACACAAGCCCACACAACGACAGACGACGGTATCGATGCAGTGCCGTTAGCATATATTCATGAAGTTCCGGACAGCCCGAAAGATCAGTTTTTCATCGACAACACGGACTCATTCGAAGAACTAATTGACTTTGTTTACCAAGATATTCTCACCGCCGACCCTACCGACTTCAAGGCGAGAGCAATTTGTCGTCGACAAATGCCACAATTGACTTAATCAACTCCCACGTGCTTGACATTCTGCCCGGGGACATGCTAACGGCATATAGCTGTGACACAGTTGACCCTCACGATAATAACCTTGACTTCGTTGCTACGGCTGATCTCAACGCAATCGACGTTTCAGGCGTGCCGCCACATGCATTGGAGTTGAAGTTAAACTGCATGGTCATGATAACACGGAACCTCAATTTCAAGCAGGGTTTGGTCAACGGTCAAAAGGCTATAGTGCGTGGTTACTCAACACGGATTGTGCATGTAGAACTCCTTGATGGACTGTCCTCTCTAGTTCTGATACCGCGTATACGTCTTAATGCAAAAGTTGGGCGGAACGGGATCGCTTTCTCGAGGTTGCAGCTGCCGCTTCGCGTTTGCTATGCCCTAACGATCAACAAGAGTCAAGGTCAAACTCTGTCCAAAATCGGGCTTGACTTGCGGTCAGACGTTTTCACGCATGGGCAACTCTACGTAGCACTCAGCAGGGCGCAGAAGCGATCGTCGATTATGTGCCTCACATTACCCGCGAGGTTGCGTGGTTCCCTAAACCGTACCGCATTTGTTGCCAACATTACCTTTCCAGCTTTCGTTAACGCTGCAACTGACACCATCACTGACTCACCGCCTCTACCACCGCAATATATCGACTTCATTGGATTCACACATGCGACGAACGACCAGGTCCCCAACAGCGACGAAGGACAACTTCAAGAGGACGACAACCACGACGATGAACAGACCATGTCACGACACCCCAACCAGTGCGCTGATGGCGGCTGGATTGAAGCCAAAGGGCTTTCGCGATAGCTCCACACATTACGTAGAGTGTAGCGGTTCGTGTACCGAAGACAGTACTGGGCGTGCGCTTCCTGTAGCGTTGAGGATTGGGCGTATTGGTTCTTTTGCTCTCTAGTGCGAATTCGTCGTGTCGGGTTTACATGGAGGTGTCGTGTCGGAAAAACTTGTGGGTAGCGCGTTCGCGGGCTATGGCATTAGTTACTGCAGCGACAGTTGCCATTCGTGGGTGTCGTGTGTCGGATTCTTCTGGGCGACGCAAGCGCATGTTCATGAGTGCTGGCATTGGTATTCGCAGGTGTCGTAACGGATTTGACTAGTGGGAGACCTAGCGCATGTTCATGGGTGTTCGCATGGCTTCATGTGGTGTTGGCAGTCATGGATGGTTACTGCAGCCGTTGGTATTAGCATGAATAATGACCGCGAACTAGGAACAATACGGCGGGCGTTGCCCCCTGACATTCCTTCTGGCATCACACACCATCTAAATCCTGCCTACACCACACAAGCGTATACACACACTTACTTCCCATTCATCTTGGGAAGCGCTCACAGTGGGCGTGGCGGCGTAAGCGCCGTAAAACCTTGTAACAGTATGTATCGTTCAGTGCGTCAGTCGAAAATTATTCATTCACCAAGTCGCTGCCTTCTCGTTCGAACGGCTGCCCGAGATGTCCTGCGTAAAACACAGCACTAGTTATTGAAGTTTTCCAAGGTTACACCACGCGGAAACGCAACCTTCCGGTTTGGTGGCGAAGCAAGGGGAAGTTCGATTGTCTGAACGAGCGTGCGCCAGACACTGTGCCAGACACCTGCGCCAGACACCATGGCACCTATTTCGACCCCACGAACAATGCTGCCTGACTTCTGCGTCCTGCCAAGAAAAGGCATACTGATTTCGGCCGTGCCATACTGCCAGGCGTACAATCGCAAGCACGACCGGGAAGGCGCATTCATCATCACACCGGAGCGGCACATCGCACCTTCCTCGTCTTGTCCTTCCCTCTTTCTCTCGCTCGCTCGCTCGCTCGCTATCTCTGTCTCTCTCTCTCTTTCACACGCACACAAACCACTCGGAACAATTTCTTCACATGTGACCACGCCGAGTTGCACTGTGCATAAACGTTTGATAGACGGGGTGCGTTATTTGAACGAGTTACAAATACACAAACACACACAGCAGTCGTACAGCAGCAGTCCATCACTACGAAGCGTTTGCTGGCGTACGCCGCCAAGCTGACGGTATGGCATCTACTCTCCGCATGTTTGTGCAGGAAATATTTTTGGAAAGAGGGAAAGTTCTATTGCATGGATCCCAAGATCCAGATGGATGCGGGAAGCTTCTATTGAATGGATCCCAAGATCCAAGCGTGGGTGCTGAAAGCACGACTCAGTTGGAATGAGTTGTTGAGTAGCACCCCGGTCATCCCACACGCTTATCACCTGTCATCACCCAAGAACGAAGTGAGCAATCAAAGTGAGTCAGTCATCCACGTGTTGACCCCTGCCATCGTGATCAGGCGCGTCGAACACTGCGTGCCCTAATCTCACCACAATTACCACAGTGCGTGCCACGTACGTACCCTTCATCTTGGTGTGCTCTAGTTTGGGAAGATTTCCATTGATATCGCCTGTGGTATGGAAAAACGTTGTGTGCCCTACAGGTAGAGCTGTGATTCTCCACAACTGGGCGTGCGACAAGATGGCACTTGTGACTTGATTGGCGTGGAAACACCGGAATTTGATTTTGTATGGCGGCGGCGCCACTGAATCATCACTTCCTTCCGCAGTCATCCAGGTGAAGCTAAGGCAGGCATGCTTACACTTGATCGACAAGTCGCCTCATCTGTTGTTGTGCCGACTAGTTGCGTTTTCGTGTGCATATGCATGCGAACGGCCAACGCATTAGTTTCCAGCTGATTCTTGGCTGATTGTAGCCTCCTTTGCCTTGACAAGTCCATGTCACAAAGATTCCTCGTGGTGGAGGTTATTTTTCAAGTGCAACTTGTCTTTCGGTTTGTTTGGTGCTTTCCGGATTTGTGGTCTGTCTTTCGGTGACGAAGCAATTGCAGTCAATCGCCGCGTGGCGGGTAGGGATAATATACTCTTCCACCTCCGTCATGGCGAGTCAATGTTGCCTGTGTTCGTTGCTTCGAGCGGAATGTTTCTGGCTGTGGTCTTCTGCGTCTTGTTTCTCCACGTGTGTCTGCACGCACGCGTGAAACTGCACATGTGTCATCTCCGCTGTGTCGTGAACGACGGAAAGCAACGCCGTCGGCCCTTTCTTCTCGACTCAAGAAATGCTTTGTATGTAATGTGATGTACTGCGGCCGTGACTACATGTTGCGCGCCCGGTTCACTGACGACTTTGTTGCACGCCTTGTTGACAGCAAAGACCACTACATGATATATATGTTATTTATATTGTTGCTTGGGTTGGTCCTAACCGCTTTGGTGCTCCCACACTTCACACCCACACCAACAGTTAGAACAGGAAGATCCACAGGAATCCGTGTTTGATTGGGTGAAATGATCACAAGACCACCTTTTTTTTTTTTCTACCTGAAGTTCCAGCAGGCGATACTGCTGTCAGAACACCTGGACTAACATTTGAAATAGATTTAAAATAGATGAAACATCATAAAATAGATGAAACATCACATCTAATCTATATTTCACATCATATTCATAAAGTAGCATCGTATCGGCACACACTGGTACGTTACGTTACCCTTTCATTTTTTCTTTCGGCGGGTGTGGGAAGCGTCCTCCTTTATTTATTTTTTTGTTTTTTTTGTTTTGTTTTATTTTGATCGGTGTCCGAGGGCTCTTTTCTCGAACAGTAGGTTAGGTGCGATACCTGTTCTTTTCTTTCTTTCGATCATTTTGTTTTCTTTTTCCGAGTGGTTTGTATCCTATTTTTGTTTTTTGTTTTCTCGCGGCGTCGTATGTGCCGGGTTTTGAGACCACGGGCTCCCCATTTTTTGTGGACTATAGAGCTAATGTGAGAAACAACAACAACAACAACAACAACAACACAACTACAGAGGAAGATGGCAAGAGTGCACGACTGATGTCACCCTCACGCCACGTTGCAACACAGGACGAAGTAAAAAGTCTTCACACTCGTTCGTGCACCACGCACGCTCCACCATCGATCCCCGAGCATAAGATGATACCCTCCTCGCATGCTGTCCAACAGCAGCGCGACAAATAGCAGCAGCCGCAAGGTGCCACCAGTGCCACAACGATGTCGTATGCCACAGCTGTGTATGTGCCCGCTTTTTTTGTGGCTGTGCAACCCTTCCACCGAGTTTGTGCAATGAGAAAAAAATAAATCAGCACGCACCGCAGAGGAAGGTGAGGCACGAAAACAAAAATATACTTCGAAGTATAAAGTTTACCCCCTTCTAAGTGACCCTGAAAAAAACAGTCAAGTACTCTACATAGACTGACACATACCAGTTTGGGGTGCTCGGCAGAGTATACTGTCCACGGGGCCTCCGGGGGTACGCAGATGAAAGGTGTTGATGGGCATGCTGCATGGCGATGGTGTTGCCTACCGCATGTCTCTTACTCTCTAAGCAACAAGGTCCGGAGTCAACCTGCTTTCTCTTTCGGCCTCTGACGAGCTACCGCACCCAAACAACGTCTCACCACGAAAAAATGGGGGACTGTCGCCACAACAAACAGGACGAAAACACACCCACACACTCCTAGACCCGTTTTCCTCGCTCACAAGCAAGAGCGAGGACGGGGGTTGGAATCCTGGTCACGATACCCACGAAACAAAAGTAGAATATATCCATGTCATGCTCATACAACGCTTTGTTATGCTCATGAATCTCGAGTTATTTTTATTTTTGAGTGGTGGACCCCCATGACTTCATCACGTCACCCGGGCCTACCCCACGCCAAATCTTGCCCAGGGTTGCTCATTTATTCACCACGCACAGACGAAAACCTAGGCAGGCTGTCACACCTCATCTCGCTACCCCTGGTTCCCTTCACGAAAACCCGAGAGGGAAGGCGGGAGGGTTTTTCGGCCAATCACCTAGCGGAAACCCACCCCTGACCTTTACCTAACACACACGCGATGACCTCTCTCTGTGTGTGTGTGTGTGTGTGTTTTCGTCCTGTTTATTATGGCGGCAGTCCCCCCCATGTTTCGTGGTGAGACGTGTACTACACTTTTTCAGCGTATGTATGTTGAGTTGTCATTGTTGTTGTTGTTGACTTCACATTAAACCGTATGCCAGTTGCTAAATGCCAAAATCTAGCAAAGACTCTCGGCCCGTGGTCACGAAAGTGCTAGAGCCATCTGAGGATCTAAAGAACACGCACACGTAGCAAGAAAAAGGTGTACAAGAGCCCGAAGAGGTACTACTACACCTATATATA
>CACKRE030000778.1:13646-35298 GCA_902602495.3 Ectocarpus sp. CCAP 1310/34
AACAAATAATAAACTCGAGCAGGAATGAACAATACCACCGCCCTCCGATGCCCTCCCTCCCCCATTTCTGTGCAGGTGGTGCGTACGCGTGGGGACGGCAGCACGGAGGAGATCACGAACATCAATTTCGCCGCGGGAGGCCAAAGCACTGACGTGTTCCGAACGTCGCGTGTTGCTTACCAGTTGGGTGGCACAGGCGACCGAGGAGATCGATAAAGATGAGCAAAATCGTTTTCCGTCTGTTCGAGAAACGGATGTGGAATGACGGCGGATGGCTCTGGGGACGACATTATCAACCTCGAGGGCTTTTCCACATATTCCTTCATGGATGTGGAGGGTGGCTCCAGCGCTGATGAGGAGGGCAAGGAGGATGGGGACACCGGCAAGGTTGACGTGGACCAGCTGTCGGAGGACGCCACTTCCAGCGATGATGAGAGCGACGGTAAGTGATATTGTATTTCGCGTTCATTCGGAGCACAGAAGAATTACCCTTGCGGAAGAAAGCTCCTCTTGTTGACACATTAATGAGTGTTGGGATATTGTCTCCGCGTTGGGAATCGCCACAACAATAGGCGATGCCTCCGCTGTGCCTTGTCAGGAGACGATGGCAACGATAGGGACCCGCTGACCCAGCTCGACGACGATGACGAATTATCGCCTGAGGAAGAAACGCTGAAGATGGACATCCCGGACGGGTTTCGACTCCAGGCGTCTCCACCACCGGCCCTCGATCAGTCGATAGTGAAGCGTGGGGTTCTTGTGAAATTCGGGTTGGGTTGGTTCGGAGGGGTAATTAGTCGCAGATCTCACCCCGCTTCGCGGTAGGATTACGACTACCGCGTCATCCTGCACTGTGACGAAAGCACGCGTAGCATGAAGATGCCGTTGGAGTCGTGCAGCACGGATGAAGACGTCGCAATTGGGGCATGGGTTCTAGAGGTAGACCCAAAGGAAGGGAGCGGGCGGCGCAAAAGGGTGACAACCCCCAATGTTCGTCTCACTGAGCTTGCAACATAATGACGGGTAGTTTTCGTTGTTGGCACGTCAGCGTGCGGGTGAGGCATCATGCGGTGTTTATGCATTTGTTTAGTTTCAGCCCTCACTCATGAGGGGGGTACAGGACCTTGTAGCGATAGTGAGGTGTTGCCGCTGGATACATTTCGCTTCTAGGGAGTGGCCTTACGTGCAGCCGTCGGTAGTGAGAATCGGGGTTGAGTACGGGGGTCGAGGAAAGCAGTGCAAATCATTTGTATATTTGGAACGTTGTGTAGTATGCAAGCAATGAAAGAAGAAATTGCCGATTTAAGAAATTCAGCAGGATTTGGCTGCACGAAAAAATAAGAAACTGAACGACATACGCTGTTTATAGCCCACAATAAGAATTCGAGGCTGGACCTGAATTAAGCGTTTCTTAACTGCGGGCGCCAACTGTAGGGTAAGTTAGCCTGTGACCACGGGAATAGACCGCGTCGAGTATTGGATCAGTAGGGACATACGAAGGTGCTGGGAAGAAAGAGATCGGAACGGTTTTCAATGTGAAGACAACAACAACAACAACACCGCCCCGGCGGCCACGAGGCCTTAACAGAGGTTGCCCGATTTTGTCTTCATTTTTGCTGTCGGGAAAACTCATGTCAGCGCGAGGGAGGGACACACATGCATGTTCTTCTCCCCGGGGGTCGAACCGATCACTGATTGATCGTCCTATGCATACAGGTGTCGGTTGCCTCCTGCACCTCGTACGCAGTCGTTGCTCCTAGTGCCCGAGACATGCATGCATGCGTGCATGCGACGATACATCACGTCGACATGAACGACAGCTCGCGAACGAAGGGGGGTCTAGAAGCATTCGATATCGCGGAAAAAAACGGTGAGATTATTTGTCTTAGGGTGCTGCTTCAAGTAACTAGCGTGCGTTGTGAGGGTAGTAGTGTTCAGGCGAAAAACCTTCTGTGACTCTTTGTCCATCACGTTTCCCTTTCCGTACGGATATTACCTTAAAAGGGGGAAAAAACTCAGCAACTTTCGCTTCGTGGAGTCAATTTACAAGCAGAGGAAGCCGAAATGATGAAAGAAGCGAACATACATGAAAAATAACCCCGCGACGAAACACGAGGGCTAATACTGCTAATACTGTACATTGCGCGTTTTGCCCTGCTGCGGTACGCGACACGACTGGAGGACCGATTCAAAGCGGAGGGCGGCGTGCCGAAAAAAATAACATAGTTGCTCGTTCAACCGAACAAACCCGAAGAAACAAGAACAAGAAATCCAGTGAAGAATCAAAACGCTGCTGTTGCAAAGAAAGGCTTCATCACACTTGTGCCCCCGCTCTACAGATGCGAACGCGGAGTGGCACGAAGTCGGGGGAAAACCACCGGAACTACGAGCAAATGCTAGGTAGACATCGAAGCGCCCAGGAAAATTTCAGACCCCAATTTTTCGTTGGCATTGGGACCAGATCGCTATTTCTACACAAGCGACGACAATTCCCCACGTGGTACCACACTAGTATAATCGCACGGTGAGCGGCAGCTATGTAACGAGACCAACCATATCGCTTCTGATCCATGCCCCCCCGCCCCTCCCCTCGCTCCTCTGCACCCGCTGCAACTAATCTAACCGTCCGTTCACCCAGACTCCTCCGCCACTGTCTGCCTGCCTCGGTCTCATGCCCTCCTCGTGATAGGGAAATATTGTTGAGACAGCTTTGGCAAAGTAGGAAGGGACAACTGACCATCGGCGATCGGTCGTCTGAGAACTTCGTCCTCTCGAGGAGGACGGTGGACGATGTTCTAACAACTTAAAGGCATGCAAGAACATACCATCGGTGATCGACCCCGTGGGAATGATGTTCCGTCCTCTCGAGGATGGTGGACGATGGTCATATCAACCAAGGCATGCAAACAAGGCATGCAAAACATTAGTACTCCCCCTCCCCCCCCCACCCCGGGGTTCTCTCTTCCGCGGGCACCCTTCACTTTCGAGACGTTTTTCTAGGGGGTCGATGGTCGGAACCAACCGCCTCCGCAACAGAGGTAAACCCGTCCGTCTTGAGGAGGTCGGCCAGCTCCGCCTTGATGCCCGGTACTGCGCCGGGTCCCTTGTAGACGAGGAGGGAGTACACCTGGTCGCGAGAGACGGGTTTGCCGCGAGAAGAACATGAGCTGCGTGTACAGCTCAAAAACATGCTGTGCTGTTGTGGTTTACAAGCATGAATACTTCCTGGTCCCTGTATACAGGGCCGCGTAGTGGAAAGGGATGTAGTTGGTCGGCCTGTTACCCGGGCACGTGTCGCAAAACAAAACAAAGCATTTACGAAGCACAATCCTATCCTGACGGAGAGCGAAGGTATACATGGCCACAGCAGCGTGTTGTACTCGTCGAACCCACAAGAAATTTTCAGAACACCAAGCACCACCATTTACGACGTGGAGCACCTCAAGCTTCAATTTCACCGTGCAGACTAGGCATGGGAGTCATGCGAGTACCAACGTCAAGCTCGCGTTTTTTCATGAACAGCACCTGGACAAGAGAAGCCCCAGCGCGGATCTTGTCATAGGCATCCTGGCCCGTCCCCACTCCACCAACGCCGATCAGAGGGACCTATGCATATGCACACGCAAGCAGATAGAGAAGTATTTTCAGTGATTGCACCTGTGCTACTGAAAAATATGTAGGGTCGCACAGAAAACAGAGAAGATAGGCATGACATAACCATCGAGGAGTGGCAACATGAACAGGAGAGGATCGTCGGACCACTATAATAGCACCATGGTTGCGGGAGGGGCATGACAGAAGGACTACCAATTCCCTATCAAGGAGGACGGGCACGAAAAAGACACCAGTGAGGCGTGTGTGCGGTGCTGGTGTCACACGAGCATGTGTCATCGCACGAGCCACTTCCGCAATAACACACTGTTCGGAAATACGAGGTACTACTCTGTTCGAAAAAATAAGGGCTATTCCGATACTATTGTGCTTGTCCCAATGGTTCCCTTATTTCCGCGAAGGGCGGCACGTCAATGCCGTTATGAGCGACAAAATCATACAATCTGGACTTGCCTTCCCTCTGGTGAGGCGGTACATATCCCTGATGGTCTCCGTGGACAGCTTCGTCAAGGGCTTGCCGCTGAGCCCCCCGGCTTCCCCCTTGCTCTCGCTCCGCAGATACGACGGTCGAGACACCGTCGTGTTCGAGACGATCAGTCCGTCCACCTGCAGCCGTAGAACAAACCAAAGGAGAGGATCAGGGCATACAACGGTGACTGCCAGGACAGGATCAAAAAAAGAGAGAGGGAGCGCGGGTCAGGGCATGGCTGCCAGGACAGAACAAAAAAAATGTGAGGGAGAGGGGGTCAGGGCATGGCTGCCAGATAGGTATCACTTGTCATTATTAAGCACGGCAGAGGCGCTCGAGTCGAATCTCGGAGGCAAAAACAAAGGCCATCGGCCGGATCACGTTCTGCGCCTGGGACGCACCTTTTTCGGCATCCAGGGTATGATTCGCGATCGTGTATCCCCAAGCAGTGCACAACACGATCATCGCAAAAGATGGGCCTGTTCATGCACAACCATCTGCGCCTCGAGTCGTTGCATGTACAAAATTTTCTGTCCTTCCTACACACGGGCAACAAAAGAAAATACGAACAAGTCAAGTGATGAAACGCGCAGGCCAACTTCCTCTCTATTTTCCCTTTCGTCCTTTCGGGAAATCTACGAAATCTACAGCAGCTTCTTGCCTTCGTGGAAAGGACGACATTGGCGATGTCCCTCTTCTCCCTCTCAGTCAGGTCAGGGGCTATTTTGACCAGCAGCGGCAGGGGCTTCGTGTTGCCAGTGGACTCACAGACCTTCGTTCGGCAAATATATTGGTCGTGGTATATTGAAAGAGCAGGCAGAACACCGAGAGAGCCAAACACGAGCAAGTGTGAAACAGAAGAGAGCGTTGCGTCATCGAGAACGTGTGCCTGCTCAATCAAGATATAGTCCGAAGCGCATGGTTATGAAAACGCCATGCGGCATGAAGATCATGGTACTGCAGGTGTTTATTTTCTTGTTGGCATCCTCCCAAGAACATAGCAGACCCTCCTTGAGAACAAGCAAAAAACAGTCACGAATACAAGAGAGTGCACGCAGTAAACGCCTTCCGAGAAAACCAAACCAATCTCTCAGAATCCTAGGTAGAGAGGGAAGCTAAGGACGATTGCCACAATAATAATTTCAGCACACGCATCGACATCGACACCGGGGTCGGGGGGCTAAATCAGCAAATTGCAAAATCAACCAAACAGCAACAACCTGAGCCAAACACGAAGAAACCACCATGGTAACAAGTAAGATATTCACGGGGAGCACAGACAACATGCAACCTCGAACAGCGCAAGACACACACCGAAAAAAGGGAGGGGAACAGCAGTAACAAGAGAAAACAAAGCCCACGTCGCAGGCCAAAAACACCCGCAGAGTCAGACCACCTGATCTCTTGCGTCCATCGCCGCCAGAATGACCGCCCTGATGGCCTTGACCCCTTGGAGGTCCCGCAGTCCCGGGGTGTTGGGAGACGATACGTTCACCACCAGGTAGTCCGCGTAGCACCCCAGCGTGCGGATGCCCTTGCAGAAGTCCGCCGAGGAGTCCTAAACATAACCGTTGGCGGTGGCGACGGCGATTCGTGACAGCGGGAGGGGGGGGGGGCGGGGACTCATGCAAACGCATGCCGTAGTCGTTACACCATAGACTTTTCGCATCCCAACAATGCCGGGACGGAGCTATGTGCCGGGGTTACGCCGGCCCAGGCGGCGTTCCTTAAGGATGGGCCAGAAGTTGACCTCGCATCCCTACGACGCCGGGACGGAGCGATATGACGGATTTTCGCCGGCCCAGGCTCGGAAAGAGGACGGAACTGAGCGCACCGCACTCCGTTTTTACCCGACAGTCACACCTACTCGCAACCCGTAAGGTGACTTTCTCTCTCAAAGCGACACGGTGCCAATCGCTGCTGCGATCGCAAGGTTGGCGTTTTCCCCATTCACCGAGGGGTTTCGCAATTTCGCCCTCATCATCATCCTCCTGCTGCTGCAGGGCCTCTGCTTGGGAGAGGGTGTGTGCGTCAGAGTAGAAACCCACAACGAGAGTAAACACCACTCACTAAAGATAACATGCGAATGAAAACAGATCTTACAAGAGGAAGAACAAAGCAAAACGCGTACATGGACGCACGTTTTTTCTCGACAGAATTGCGCCCAGAATACACAGTCTAGATGGGGCAAAACAAAAAACAGAGATGGGTATTCTGTGTGTTGTATCGCAAGAACAAAAAAAGAAGGAATCAGATGGATGTTCTTATTAGCACCTCAGATAGCTTGTTCTTCCCGACGTTGACGCCTAGCAACCCGGAACGGCCGTTCATGGCGGAGGCCTGACGGTTCTTGAGGCGTTGCTGCACCACCCGCAGGCCGTCGCTGTTGAAGCCGCAGCGGTTGATCACGCCCTCGTCTTCCTCCAGCCTGCATTCAGTACATGCGAGAATGCAACAGCATACGTTACTAATAACACAGTGTCGCAAAAAAAAAAAACTTGTACGGTTAACTCCCTCCCTGTCGTCGAAGGCAGGAGGAATCACAACAATCTACGAAGAATGAGGAATCGCAACAATCTACGAAAATGACAAATCACAACAATCTACGAAATGCGGAATCACAACAACCTACGACGGAATGAGGAATCACAACAATCCAGGAAATGAGGAGGAATCACAACAATCTACCAAATGAGGAATCGCAACAATCTACGAAGAATGAGAGGAAAATCAGAAAGAAGTGACACACTCATGCAGCGTTGTTGTAGACCCAAAAAACACCTCGGGTAGAAAAAATGGGGTCGGTGGAATTATATAGAATGATTGCTACGTGAAAAGCGTAGTACGCTCGGAGCTACACAAACTTGCGTACAATTCGTGTCCACTGTGGAAAAGGTACTGGGGCGACCCGACGTGTCGCGGACACAACGAATATCCCTCTGTAGTGCAAGTTGAACCCAAGGGGCTTAGGGGAATCTGATCATTCTGCGGAGGAATGCAAAGCAGGCTCTCATGCGCGCGCACGCTCTTCGTTGCTCAGGGGGTCCGAGTGATGGGCCCGACAGTAAAGATCAGTTTGTCGATCTTGAAAAAAAAAAAGGACCACGGTAGAGCTAGCCGCCAGCCGACGGCGCATAGCTCCCATGCCTCGACAAAATCACTCTACCACATAGGTGTTTCACTTCCACATTTTGTTGTTCCCGCTGCTGCTGTAAGAAAATTCCAACACACACCCACGCGCACCTGAACATCCTGGGCTTGGGGTTTCCCTCCTGGGGGTTGGGCGTCACGCTCCCGACCTCAACGAACCCGAACCCCGTGTCCATGAGACCGTCCACCGCCTCCCCGTGCTTGTCGAAACCCGCCGCCAGCCCGATGGGGTTCGGGAACCGCAGGCCCATCACGTGGGACGCCAGGATTGGGTCATCCATCGTCCAGTCCTGTAGGGCACGGTTAGCATGAAAGAAAGCGTATCTTCGGTGGATTTTTTGTTCTCTTATCGGATAAGACAAAGAGAACTATTGATGGGCATGTCAAAAGTTTTAGACGGCGGATTTATTTTTCTCCTAAACGTGGTATCGGGAAAGACCAAGATTATACATACAGTCGTGCCTCGCTCAGACACCAAATCAAGGAAACTCGTCGGTTAAGGGCACCTTTTTTTCACAGGCATGGTGGCTCGCAGAATGTACAAGGTAAGGAGGGGCATCAACGTTAAGGTCACGTCCCCGGCTTAAGGACGCCTTTCTTAGCAACAAAAAAATCACCAAGGTTCGACCCTATTTTTGTGCCATGCCCCTCAACAACGGGAAGAGTATTTTACGAGAAAAATATTCATAAAATAAAGAAATAAAACCCGTTCAAGCGTAACAACCACAGCCGAAGGGGATATGTTGGGTTCACAAAGAGTGGGAGAAAAACAAATCTCGGTAACCACAGGGTTGGAAGCACGCGTTTTGCCTTGGGTGCAAGTCCGAGAGACGCCGCCTTGACCGCGATCGTGTGTGCCTCCTCGGCGTCCAGCATTCGCAGCAGAGGCATCGCGACGGAGTCGCAGAGCGTGGCGTAGCCGGAGCGCGCCTGAGTAAGGTTTGTTTTTTTGGGACCGGCATCGGAGACACGACGAAGGGGGCGTGGCCAGAGACCAGCGAAACGGGATCACGGAGAGTAGAGGGAGAAACAGAAACTATGTTACATAACACGACTAGGCGAATGCAAAACACACACCACATTCACCGTGATACAAGATATTTCATTTTACAAACGAAGAAGTCCGTGCTTCACAAGAAGTCAAGCAACGGAAAGAGGGGTGCTCGGCCACAAACCACAAAAATAACAGTTCATCGGGCCCGCGCAACGAGCAATGCCCGCAGCGGCAGCAATAGTAGCAATAAAGTACGAGCCAAGCAGCAATGCCAGCAGCAGCGTACGTGTCCAAAGCAATGCACATGGTACAACTGGCTATAAAATACTTTCGACGAAAAAAATACCCTTTACGGCGAAAACATCAACTTGCCTTGTCCGGGCGCAGGTGTGCGAACGCCGCTCCGGCTGCGAATCCGGTACCGGCGAAGAAGAAGGCCTGCGGGGGTCAACGAGCAACACCGTCAGGAAGCGCACAGAAGATAAAAGTCAGTATTCCAGGTATCCTTCCCATATAACCGTTGCTACTGTAGCGATTTTTGAAGCGAGAAGTTTGCAAGCATTTTGAGAGCAAAAACACCCCCTGGTGGGGGTGTGCGACGTCGAGAGAGCGTGGAGAAAAAAAGAAAAAATAATATTCGACAAAAATTAGACAATCACCTGACAGAAATGTGGACAGAAATGTGGACACAGGACGCAGAGGGGTTCCTTTGTTCAAAATTGTGTTGGGGGGTATGGAAACAACTACTATATAGTACTTCGAATGGGCCCTAACCGTAACACACCTGCAACGCGTACTACTGCGCTGCCGCTGATTTAACACAATAGGTCAACCTGAAGGCAACCGCAGTAGAGAGGACCCGCTTTGCTTCTCATCAGCATCAAACAAACGGTTTCCCCAGAACACGAGGGTGTATCGTTGGGTTCAAGGTTGAGAGAATGCCTGTGGATGCATTGTTCATGCCAGATTTCTACATCGAGGTGGGCACAACAGCAGCAACGTTGCAACGCGCCCAGCTTCGCATCGTCAATCAACAGCAAGACTGTGTGTACGTACATCATGTGGTGCGGGATCTCACACGATTTCGAAGACCGCAAGGGGTGACGGGTTCAGGTGGTTGTTCATGTATTGTTGGTCGTCACAGCGATGTGCGCTCAAGGAGAAGCAAACATGGACGATGTGCTCACGAATGGCAACTATCGCATGTGAACATCGGGCGCGATTGTGCTTGCCATGCTCCTAAGAGTCGTGCTTGCTCCATGGTTAATACTCTGTACGTACTCTTTGGTGCCTACGTATGACTTGGGACACAGAAGTGGTCATCGAATGGAGTATTTCCGAGTTCCCTCAGGCCCTGTTCGTGTGCAGTTGTTGGGGGTTAAGCCCTTTACTCGTACACACCTTCAGGGGAGGAAAAGAAGCCCGACACGCCTAGACTGCTTACAGAAACAATCTGATCTGTTTGAGAACAACCGGGTCGCTTCTGTGCGTTAAACGAGGTACTGTTGTGTACGCAAATCGGTAGTCTACCCAGCAAAATTGAGTAAGCAAACATACGGGATAAATAATTCCATCCGTGATTTGAGGTTAGGGTTGGGGTTAGGGATAGGGTCTGCGTGCCCCCTCCCTCTTCTTTTTGTCCACGCAAAGGTAGATATACAGCCCGTACGACGGGGTCTGAAATGGGACACCTGCTGCAAACATGCTTTGTAAGTTCAAGTTCGAAGCCATTTTCAATTTTTTCGCACTTTGGGAACAAGAAAACTGGTATGCATACACGTATGTCTCCGCAATGCACTGAAGCAATCACACCGGAGAAGAGGGGAATATCGTGCCTAACAATTCAACGGCAGGCACACACACGGTTGCCTCCGATGTTCTTTGATTTGGATATGCATATGAAAGAGAGGATGACGCACATCCCACTATTCCACGATGGATACAGCAGCTACGGCAAGTTCAACACACAATGAGAAAACCAAGACCCGGCAGGGGGCCGTCATGCGTGCATTGGTCGATGCCCGCCCTAGCTGCACTTCTTCTGCTGGTACCGGTCTACATGCCACGAGCAGGCCAGCCGCTTTTCCACAACAATACTCCGCAACAACAGCAGCAGGCACGTCGTGTGTACGGAGCAACATGTGCAACTTTTCACCTTCGGCTACGCGCCCGGTTCATTGGCCCCTGCTCCAAACAACATCAAGCTTATGCTTCTCTTGTTGTCACCTTGTAAGCACCTCGGCTCCGAGATCCTCCCCCGCCATGAGAGGGCGCAGCTCCTGCTGCAGGTGGTGTGGTGGAGCTCGTGCTTGAGCTTGCTTTTCTGCCGATCGGCCGTCCGCCCGCAGCAACTCGTGCCCTCGCCGAAGACGCCCCGGACCAGCCGGACGGCGAACGAACGGCCCTTCCCACCACATACTTTAACATGGTGATATCCAAGTGCAGCTGGCTCGTCGTGTGTGGCAGCCGCCTCTCCTGCAGCAGCTAAACGGGGTGTATGTCACACATGCTGCTGGTGGTAAATCACAACACACCAAACAGGGGGTGCGCGGATGATATACAGGAATGTTTAGCATTTCGCGGAGCCCCTACGACATAGCAGATCCACCCGCCGCTGTGCAGCTGTGTGCACGACCGCAAGACCATTCAACACGCTCGCACCGCACACTCCATGCAAGCGGAGGCAAACATGAAGGTCGTCGGGAGGAAGATCATGCGCTGTGTAATAGCCGCGTTGGGGCTGCTGGTGCTCTCGATAGGTCTCATCTCCCCCAAGGTGAGGTGACTGGAATTTTGGTCTGCGGCTTTGCACCCTGCGCACGCAGCAGTCTGTGGAGAGAGCCGTTTTCCTTCGTTGTAGTATTATGCTGCCGTTTGTTCCGTTCTGCAAGCATGGTAGCCGC
This sequence comes from Ectocarpus sp. CCAP 1310/34, assembly GCA_902602495.3. Classification (NCBI taxonomy): domain Eukaryota; class Phaeophyceae; order Ectocarpales; family Ectocarpaceae; genus Ectocarpus; species Ectocarpus sp. CCAP 1310/34. The sequence continues at coordinate 24,775 of CACKRE030000778.1, forward strand.
CAGTCATTGCTCGAGAGTTGGAGTTGGATAGCTGTTGCTACAGCAGTGGCTATAGTGTGCCACACGGGCGATGCTTGCTTCATGATACGAGGTTGTTCGTTGCGCGCGTGAATAATCCGCTTTGAAGACGTACGCTGCGCGTCTGTTGCTCATTGGTCAACGAAGTTTGGAGAGAACCTCAACTTGCAAATATCAATATCTGCAGTAGATATGGAAATAGATACCGGGGGTAAAACTTCTGCCGCGAACGAATGCTCGCTGCTTTTGGCAACTTTAGGCAGTGGACGTGTGTTGCCAAAGCAGAAACGAATCCCGTTTGTTCTTTGGTACGCAGCAGACTCCAGTGTACGGTAGGTTGCAGAAGATAACACACCCCCCTGCACCGATTTTCTACGTTACGCCCGATCACTCTACGGACAAACGGGGATACCAACATCAAATGATGCGTGTTCGGAAAGATCTCGACCTGACGTTTCCAACGCCGTCATTGTCGGCACCGCCACTGGTTCTGATGCAGAGCATTGGAGCTGTGGTGGACATCTACATGCATGCCACCTGCACGGTCTTGGCCCATGTAGGACGCCGCAAAGCGTCGTCTTCGCTCCGAGACCAATAGCCTGACCTTCCAGCGGGTACAAATACGCTTGTTCGTTACGATTCAGTCGATGCAGTTGCTTGAGTTATACCAGGCTGTTGTGCTTAGTGGGTACCCTCGAGCTTCTGTAGATGCCATGCTTCGTATTCCGGACAAGGTTTCCCGGCGGGATGTCAGTTTCGGGCATCCTGCACAGGGTGATCGTTTCACTTTCCCATGGGGGTGATGGCAAGAGTTTCATGTACACGTGTTTGGATTCCTTTGCCTCTATTATTAGTTGAAAAGGCGTTGGGTGTACACTTCGTAATCAGACAGAGAGGTTTCCAAGCGAGACACTAAACCAAATTACCGTTGCCGCAGCAATTTGAGCCCTGGCGTGTGCCAGCAACTGCGGTCGACCTGCCTCAGCATCTCTGTTAATACGCCCACGATCTCTTGGTCTCTTGTGTTGTGCCGTTGTTTGGAGGATGCATGTGTGTTTGACTGCTCAAGTTCGAATGCTGCTGCTGCCGTCATACTCCGCTTTCTTTGTGTTTCGCGTGGTTTAAGCCAAACTCTGGGACTGAAAGAAGTATTTTGTGGATTATTTTGGTGCTAACGCAATGCAATCGCCAGAGTTCAAAAGCAGAAATCGCGATGCAATCGAGAGCATCATCTCGAAAATTGAGGCCAACATAGCAGACGACAGCAAGTCAGGAACATACCGACAGATGCTCCTTCGCTCTTATTCCCTTATTATGCAGCCTCGACTTTCGCGCTTCCCGGCAACCCACCTACTTGATAGCATTCCAATGTCTTCATCGCTCTTTTTATGTGCATTAATTCCTTGATTCGAAGTATCGATTGCTCGCACGTGAAAACGATCTGATTTGAGCCGGGTAGTGCCAAGCGAACCCAGTTGCGGAAACGCGTTTTGTTCGGTTTGACTGCTGCTGTTCACCGGGTCCAAGGAAAAAACGTTGCACCGTACTTGTGTCGATTTGACGTTAGATCCTTTTACTCCATGGGGCCTCTGACCTCTTCAGCAGGAACATATGTCCACCCTCTGTGTTCTGCCATCCTGACGGGCAGATGACTTGGCTTTGGGTCGCACTTCAGGAATCCTCATGAGTTTTGCGTCAACTCTAGCTCCTTATATTATCAGTGGGGAAACAAACAGGAATTTGACGCTCCCTCCTCTAACACCCCATCACAACATGGGGATGTTTTTTGACCCGATCATCCGGCCGCCAATCAAGGGTTCCTTCGTGACTGCCGGGGTAGTAGATGGCGCCGCCGCCGCCGCCGCCGAGATTCCCCAAGAGCCAAAGATGGACGCCGACGAGGACGGGATGGGGGGGGCGGAGGGAGAAGAGGAGCCGACCATCCCGGGGGCGACTGTCCAGGTGCTTACGGACGGCGACTTCGAGAGGATTACGCAGGCGTCAACGGGGGCCACGACCGGCGACTGGTTCGTTGGTGAGAGAGAAAGAAGCAGTAGCAAAGCGAAGCTCGAGCTTGAGTTGCTCGTCCGCGATCACGGGCTGATGGGATGGGGTTTCGTTTGTCTTGCTGCATGCAGGGCTTCGTTCTGCTGTGTTGAATGACATGGCCGCTTTCCATGGAGCATGCAGCCAAGGGTCCCGGCCGTGTAGTAGTTGTCGCCCCCGGCGACACTGCAGTCTCCCCCTCCCATACTGATATTCGTTTTCGGTGGTGTAGAAAATCTCGCCCGTTTGCCTGCTGCTATGAATCTCAAAACGGTTACAATGTCCTCCTGTTCGTCCGGTGGGATGCGGTGTATGTGGCCTATGGGCTTGGACGGCGGCTCGCGATGCCTCTGCCGCTGATTTCTGCCACGCACGTGCTCGGGGTGGCGTTGGTGGTGGTCGGACTACCGCTGCTCCTGCTACCGCTGCTGCTGCTGCTGCTGCTGCTGCTGCTGCTGCTGCTGCTGATGCCGTGGATGTGCAGAATTTTACGCGCCGTGGTGTGGTGAGAGAAGTGTTCATTGTCTCTTGGCCATTGTTGTCGTTTGAGGTACGTATATTGCCACCAGTACCCGGGGCGTGCCTCCATTCCCCCATGAGCCTTTCTTCCGCGGTTTTGGTTTAGAAACTTGGTCTGTCACATCCAAGCCTCGTATGAATACAACGAGTAGGGTCCGAACACGCGCGGCTTGCACACGCCAGACACTGAGATGAGAACGTCGTGACTCAACCCGATAGGCTCCGGACGTTTTTGGATATCGACGGAAAACGCCGTCTACTGCTCGAGTGTCTCCCGCTCGTTCGGCTCTGACTATTTTTAATCCCTACTTGCATCTCTTGACCGCGCTTATTCCTGCTGTGTCTACCGCCTACTCGACCTCCACTGTTTCTTCCCCGTAGGACACTGCCGAAAGCTGGATGGCACGTGGACAGAGCTTGCGGAGAAGCTTGGGGTTAGTTCGTGCCAGCAGCACTGGTTCTTGCCCGCGAGGTTCATCTCGACCGCTCGGACGGCTTAAGGATGAAAACCAACTTCTTTTTTTTTTTTGTATTTATGTGGCCTACCACAATGATCTCCAGCCCGATCTCAGACCGGTAGACACAAGCACGGCATGCTCTCTGAGACTCAAGTCACTGCTGTTGGAGTCGATGCTCGATCGTGTGGCGTTTTCTCGTACATGTTGGAAGCCCCGGCTGACTTTTCTCCTTGGAGAGGGTGCTCGAACGCGAGGTGTTCGTGCTTACGAAGAACCGGCTGGTAGTTATGAAGTAGGGCTTCACCACAGATCGAACGGAGTAAGGCATCGCTGGCGGTTTGGACCACCAAGGGGAGCATCGTGGTTATCCCCGCAGCACGAGAGGACGCTTTTGATCGCCGCGGTGGGCTGGAGGTATCGGGACGCGGTTGCCAACAACGGCTTCAACAAGAGTCATGTTACTGAAAATGTGCAGTATTTGATTAGGGGTTCCGAAAATGGTCATGGTTCCCCAAGAAGAAGTTGCGCTGGCCTGTGTACCCCGTCTTTTTCCGTGTGCGTGCGCTCACAAACAGGGCGAAGTGAACGTGGGCAAGGTGGATGCGACGGCGAACAGGGGGTTGGTGAAGCGGTTCGGCGTCAAGGTGATGAAGCACTCCCGGTGACCCCGGTCGCTCCGTTTGCTGTCACGATTTTTTTTTGTCTATAACTGAGTCTTGGAAGTCCGGATGAATTTTTGCTCACCGGACGGTGACAATTGCCGAGTGGCAGTTTGTTGTTGCAAGCGCTTTTTTTCGTCTTCTGTCTTCAGAGCGGCACCGTAGCAATGGTGTGTTCTTTCCGCTGCTGTCGAATTGGTGATGCTGAGCGCTCGTTTTCCATGTGTTTCATGGCTCTTTCACCTACTGTTGATATTGGCAAGCCTGAATGTGTTTTTGACGAACAGCGCGAATGACTGGTAGGATGATGGTCACTCGAAGCTGGAGTGCTCATTCGAAATATTTGACAGATTCGTGTGGGCCGAAACCAAACGGAGGTAGGGTCAAGTGTTCGTGGAAGCTGGGTGGCCTTTCCCGTGTTGTGAAAGAGACACCTCAAAAAGATTAGTGGTTTAATTTGTTGTCGCGGATACATGTGCTCTTGCGTCTACCTTTTCATCATCCACGTCCGTTCCGCTGCAGGAACTCTACTCGAATTTCTTACGGGTGAATGTCCACCACCCACCTCCACCATGCTGCATGTTACTTCATTGAAGTTATCCCCGCACAGTATCCCTCAACAGTGCCGCTGCCCGGTATAGTGCCGGTGAAAGTGCGTGGTACGGCTGGAATGACAAGTTGCCACCTTCTCTGTATGGAGCCGGGTGCTCGGTATAATTCCAGTTAACCTGACGGGTACATACGGGCACTACACCTCAGTATTTTTTGGTTCCCTTCGTTCGCGGCACCGCGAAAACTCGACGAATGGTTCGCCTCGACGTTCAAATGTATAACCCGCATTGCTTGACCCGTGACTCTCCACACGCCATCCGCGCAGGGCTTCCCGACGCTGCTGTTCTTCTCGCATGGAAACCTCCACAAGTTCGCTGGCCCTCGCAAGCTCGATTCCTTCATCGAATTTGCCAAGGTCAGAGCTCGGACGAGAGGGCGGGGGGGCCTCCATGGCTTAACTTTTGCACCAGATTGTGACTGATGGCCATTTTTTTGTCTGATGCCGGACTCTCCTCTGCAAGTCTTGCGCGTGCCTCTTGATATGGTATGTTGCTCGGTGCGCCCCCCCTCTGCGTGGCGGTGTGCATGTCCACCACGGAAAGAGAGCGCCTTGGAGTCGTTTACTTTCTGCCGACAAGAGCCGCTGATGGGACTCTTCCTTGTCGCGGTTGCCGGGGAGTCTCATGGAGGTAAAGGCGGATTTGCCATTCCGCATCCTTTTGACTACGCTACATCAGCTCTCGGGGTCTCCCATATCATGTTATTTTTCGTTTAACGCCTCCCGTCACCCGCTCCCGACCCGCTCACCCTAACCCTTGTTGTGGTTTATCGGGTCTCGCGCTTGCTTTTTGGTGTTTCGAGAGCAGGGAGGATTCAAGAAGACGGACTCCGTGCCGGTGCCCGCCCCCCCTTCCCTGGCTGGTGGCTTGAAGGTGATGGGCGGGATGTTTACACGTCCCCGTTAATATTATTTCAATGTATTCACTCGCACGTTTATCCGTGGAGGGTACACAGATGTTCAAATAATTTCAACTGATACTATTTCAATGTATTCACTCGCACGATTTTCCGGGGAGGGCGCACGGTTACCTGGTTCTTGTTTGGCTGTAAAGTGAAGTTGTGAGTTTGAGTGGTCTGTGTGATGACCCCTGAACTCCAGAGTGTTTTGCGCGAACAGCGGATGGCACAAGAATTAGGGAACTCAGCAATCCTACAAGCAGCTCGCGAAGAGAAAATAAATGCCGTCCGATTTCCAGTTGTTCAACACCGGTCCCGCTGATTTCTGATTGGCCGGAAATCCTTGACCGGATGTGAGACGTCAACCATGGGCGGAAATTCACATTTCGGCTTGGATGAGACCCTCCCTCCCATCTTTTGGCTTGACTGTTGGACCCTCCTCTGCTTGCAAGCGACGGGGTGGAGAATCTCACGTACCTAGGTGAATTATTTCATATTTTGTGTTTTCGACATGCGGCGGCGTGTGATTTTCAGCTCCCTTTGTTTGCTTGGAATGTGATCACAAGTGGCTGTATTTTTCCGATGCGCTCGTCAGGCCCGGCACCAGTAAGACCTACCCTGTCCAGCCTCATGTGATGTCCATAAGGGCCCTATTCCGCCCGCTCCAAACACACCGTCCGTGGCACGAATAACAGGGACTCCTTACCAGCGTGCTCAAGGATCTCGAAGGGGTGAAGGACGGAAAAATGCCGTCTCAGATGACGATCATGGTACTCGTTGGGTCTCTTCTGCTTCTCCTGGTGCTCTTCGCCATCACGCTTTCCAAGCCCCCGCCTCAGGCTCCGTCGAAAAGAGCTAAGGCAGACTAACTTCACGTACCCTTCGGGGAGATGATGCAAAGTCTTGGTATGTACAACGGCACTGTATTTACGTTTGTGCCGCGATGTAGCGCAGGAACGAAAGCCGAGAGCGTGTGGCCCTTTCGCAACGCAGAGCTATGTTGACCGCGCGAAATATTCGGGTAAGATCCAGAGTTGAAGATCCAAGTTGTACCGCAGACCTAGTTGTGCACGGAAAGCCGCTGCAATGTTGTACCTCCATTCCACAGGAGTGAAGTTGTGTAGGCCAGCCTGATTGGTTGCTCCTGCCGTCAGACTTTGACTTCGCGCGCGTGCTTGCGGTGTGCATTGTGTTATCGGATGGACTTTGTTAGCAGGCGCGCGGGGGACTTCACTGTTGCCAATGTTGTTTCTCAATGAGTTTGGTGGGGTGTTTCTCCTGACGGCGTTCAGTTGATTTTCATCCTGTAGTCAATTCTGTGAGTTATTCCCGGCAGGTGTTCTTGAGGGTAAGATGCGGGAGTTACAGATCATCATGCGAAGGTGGCGGAGAAATTTCTTGCGGAATCGTTTCCGCTTTGGGAGACATGCTTCGGAGATTTTCTTACTTGAACGGTCGATTGTTTTGCGCCGTCTCTACAGTAGTCCGGCGTCCGATCCAGTCAGGTGAACACAGGCACTGCTAAATAGTCCGTCCCTGGTTCGGTAGCCTTGTCTTTTCAGAAGGGCGTTTTTGAAGCTGCTTGTTTTGATGCGCCAGGTGTCATGTCTCGATAGTACCGCCGAGAATTCGATGGTTGCTTGAAGTACATTCGTATGCATACCCTCTCTTTTCCGCTGCGTCGCGATCTACCCCTTCGTTCGGTTGTGAGACGGACGATCCTCTGGCCGCGCGCGAGCTTCGCCGTTAAGAGGGGGCAAAACACGAAGCCGTGTGAAGTGTGTTCGATATTTTCGCCCTCTAACCATGTCAATCCGATTTTTCGCCCTGACCGATTCAATCCGAGTGCTTCGTGGGAAAAAAAGCAGCACCATGACAGACGCATCTACGGTGAACTGGTGAACTTGGTGAAAAAGGCCACCATTCCGTTCCTCTTTCCTGATCTGGGGTTCCATGTACTTCAGCGACTAGGGAGCACCCGCATTATCTTTCCCGGTTGATGGCGTCGTTCTCCCTACACCATGTTCTGTGTGGTGACTTTCGTCACGACCCCCCGCTCTGTTCATTCGATGCAAATGTGGACCCCCCGCTCTATTCATTGGTTCATTGGATGCAAACGTGCCAGTGGTATGTGCCAAACCGTTTGTTTGAAACGAATACCATGAATTACGACGGGTTGTTGTAGCCGTACTGGGTGAACTGCTGTGTACCATTTTTGAAGACCGTAACCAACCGCCCTCATTCGTGAGCGCATTCGTCATTGTTGGCGTATGTTCCTCTTGATCCTTGCCCCTGCGTCGCCGTGATACTCTTCTGCATTTTCAAGCATCGGGCGTCAAGGTACGGAATACAAAAACCAAACCAGAAAGAACTTTGAACTCGTACAGAAAGGTGACGTGATGATTTCATGAACTTACTAGTCTACTCCTTGAAACACGCTTTATCTTGCGTGGATGGATACCGTCCGAACGTTGTTTTTTTATATTTTCTGATTAGACTATGACCCAACGAATCCATCTCTACATAGACTATGAATGAAACGAGTCTAAGATAGATTGGGCTCATACACCTGATTTCCTTTCCCAAAAAAGCTTCACTTATCAGGATGGGCAAAAATCCGGCTTCTTGGGCTGATTCTTGTACACCTAGATTCCTGTCCCAAGAAGCTTCCTTGTTCAGGATGGGCTGACCTCCGGCTTCTACACAGTCAGACTCTTGAGTTTTTGGGTCGACAAAATCTGGGTTCAGCTTTGTGGGTGTCGTTGGTGTTGTTGTCTTCAGAACCGTTCCGATCTCTCTCTACCAGTACCTTCGTATATCCGTACTGATCCAACACTCGACGCGATCGATTCCCGTGGTCGCAGGCTAACTTACCCTTAAAAGGTACACTCAAATAAAAGGGCCCCGAGCGGTCCGCAAGTCAACAGAAATCAACAACAGATATTCTGGAGTCCTCCACTACCTCTGCGCGCTATGCGAGGAAACAACTGAGACCAGGAGTCACCATCACGGGCCGGAGAGAATGAGGTACACCCCCTTGGTTCAATCTTGGTACTTCACAACGCAAGCAGAAACAAGGCCATCTGGCACAGAAAAAGAGAGAAAAAGAGAGAAAAAGAGAAGAAGAGAAGAAAACAAAAGGAAACAGTAAGGAAAGATAAAATGAAATGAAAAAGAGCGAGGACAAAAAGGGACCAGGCCGAAAGAAACAAGAAACAAGGGACAGAAAAAGGCACACGGTGGAGAGACTACTAACGACAAGCAAACACGCAAACATGGCCGCCAATCAGCGATGCATTGTAATGGAACGTCATCACTAGTGGGGGGTTGGTGCAATGGTGCAGCGTTGGGGGGGTGGGAATCGGCTAAAAGAAATTCAATCCGGCACGTATCGCGCCACTCGGTCCATTTCTTCTCGTTTGCTTCCTTCCCTCGCCGTCTCGTCCGTCTCCTGCCCCCCTCCCGCCCCATTGGTTCGTGGCTTGTGGTTTCGTCTGAGCGCCCGTTGTCGGCTGGCCTCTTCTTCCTTCTCGTGCCAGGACGTCATGAACCTCTCAGCTCCCTGCAGCACCGCCGCATGCCAGGGTACTCCCCCCTCTACCTTCGCGGCTTCCGTCCACTTTAACGTCGGTGCCGTGTCTTTCGGTACCGGGATTCAAAGACAACATGGATGGGTTTCGTAGATCCGTGGTCGGCCCCGAATGCCTTCGGGTCGTCGAGCACACACTTCGGCCAGTTCTGTTCCTGTCCCCCCCTACGTCGCTTCTCCTCCCCTGCCAGTTCGCCGAACATCAGCCGTTTCGGGAGTCGCTCGTCCGGCTGCCTTGCCAATGCTCCCGCGAACAGTAGGCGTCGTTGTCGGATCGTGGCTTCAACGCTCTGGCATTCGACCCTCTTCAGCGTCTGGGCGTAAGAGAGCTGCCGGTAGGTGTCTTTCTTGCGCTTGTACCCGATAACTCGAAGGAGCAGTCGGTGGTGTATCGACCGCAGCGTCTGATAGTGGCCGCTGAGTGGTGACCATGTCATGCAGCCGTACAGCAGTGCCTCCATCGCCTCCGCCTGGAGCAGGCGGATCTTGAGTTGGAATGGCGCTTGCGGTCTGTCGAAGAGCTCCCGGCCATATCGCCTGAGGCACGCCCACGCTCCTCTGCTCCTGTAGTTGATCTCCCGGGTGAGGTCGCCATGTTCGTTGACGAGGCCACCGAGGTACCGGAACTCGGTCGTCTGGGCGTATTTCTGTCCCGCGGCTTCGACGGTCAGCGGTGGAGGCAGGGCGGGCTGTGATGTTGTAGTCTGCTTGCCCTTTGCGCGCATCAGGAGCGTCTCCGTCTTCTTCTCCGACACCGTTAGCCCGAACTCCCCGAACACCTCAACGATGATTGCATCATTCTCGCCTGTCCTTCTGCAGACCTCGATACGACGCCGGCATGATCGGCATACAGTATTCCCCATACTGCCCTCCGTACTCGGTCAAGGGGTGTCTCCTCCTCCCCCCCCGCTTCCGTCTTCCCCTCCTCCAAGCACACCAGGCTCCGCAGAACAACATCATCCTCGCTGAATCGGATGACAACGACCTCGAGGACATCGGCAAAGAAGATGCTGAACAGCAGTGGGGATAGCACACATCCTTGTCGCACGCCCTATGTCACGAAGAATCAGTCCGATAGTTCTCCGTCGTCCATGCGCACCCGTGCCCGCATTCCATCGTGGAATTGGCGGACGACTTCGATCAGCTTCGCGGGAATCCTGGCCCTGGCCACCACCTTCCATAGCATCTCTCGGTCCACCGAATCATACGCCTTGTTCAAGTCGACGAAGCACATGTAGAGCGGTATTTTCTTTCTCCGCCCCAGCTCCTGGAGGCGGCGCAAGACGAACAGCATGTCGACGGTGGATCGCCCGGGTCGAAATCCGCACTGTTCCTCCGGGAGGATGTTGTTGGCTTCGCAGAAGGCGCTTAGACGGTTGGTGATGATCTTCATGGGGACCTTGCCTACTTGAGATAGTAGCGAAATCCCCCTGTAGTTGTTACAGTTGGACCGGTCACCCTTCTTGTACAGCACCTTGATGGTTGCATCCTTCCACTCTCGCGGAATATCTCCTCCGTTCCACACCTTGACGAGGATGGTATGGAGGTGTCCCAGGACGAAGGGTTCGTCTTCATCGATCTTGAGCAACTCGGCAGGGAGGGAGTCGTGGCCGGGTGCCTTCCAGTTCTTGAGGCCTTGCGTTGCCCGTGCCATCTCCTCGAGTTCTGGCACATCTCCTAACCGTTGAGTAGTGTCACGTGTCGCTGGCCGCTGCGTCACTCGTTC
>CACKRE030000779.1:0-38373 GCA_902602495.3 Ectocarpus sp. CCAP 1310/34
CCGCAACCAGTATCCAGGATGCACTCGCCGGCCCGAGTCCCGCCGGATTCCCTGGACCCCAAAAAGTCCAGGGGAGCCGGCGGGATTTAGGCGGTGGGCAACCGGTGACGGATGAGGCAGCCTTGATGGCCATCAGGGTCCAGGGCAAAGCCCTGGTCGCCGGGACGGCGAAAGCGAAAGGGATACGGAGGGCGGCAGTCCCGGCCAACGGCCGGGATGAGCAATCAGCGAACCCGCAGCAGCCCGGCCCGTAGGGTTCGCTCAACACCCACTCGGAAAGTGTAGGGATTAAGGAATCTAAACCAGGCCTGACTGCTCCTTGGGCGTCTATACGCTTTTACTTCTTGGGACATTGATTTAATGACAGCTATCCCGCAGCACTTGCTTATAGGTCGTCAGCTCCGCCCCCTGTAGCCGCAGCTCGTAGAGCTTGGCCACCCTGATGAATCGGCTGACGTACTGACACCGGCCGGAGGGCGGCAACCATTCGTCCGGCCCTTTAGCACCCTTTCGCCGATTCAGCGAAGCTTCAACAGGCCAGACATTCACCAGGTCATTAGCAAAACGTTCCCGACGCTCCTGGGACCATTGATCCGCTCCGCGATCCCATGCCCACTTCAACGGTACGACATGATCCGCATCAAGGGTGGTGGCATCATGAACCACCTTCCCAGTGAACGGGGAAATCCAGCGACCGGCAACAACTCGGCACTCCCGGTCACTGGCGAACCTCGCAGGGACTGTCGATAAAGCAATCAATGCCTCCATTCGACTGTTGCGGCAATCCCCGTCAGCGTCGGCCCAACCGTGCCCAAACAACGATCGCTCGTAATCGGTGCCGGCGACCCCATCCTCTCCCAAGGCCGCCAAAGACAACCCATTGGGCAGGCGGCCCCCTTTGTTCAGACAGTCCTCTATCGTCTCAAACCCCTTATAGCTTTTCGTCCGCTCATAATACGAACTGACCGGCGGATGACAGATACCACTGCCGGATTGCTTTATCACCTCCCCAGCAGGAGCTGGGAGAGGGGAGACAACCAGACCGACAAACCACAACAACGCGCTGATAACCCATTTCATCAAACCGTCACTTACCCCAGGAATTCAAAATGCGGCTGCTTTCCAGCACGCCGATCAAACGTCACGGTGACATCTGCCCCGGCCTCGCGATTCAACCAGGCGATCAGATGATCCGGAAAATCCGCATTGCCGGCCCGGAAATTGGCCAATGCTTCCCGCACCGCAACCCGGTCGGCAACGACCAGCTGGGCCACATCCAGGAGCTGTTCAATCACCTCCGCGATACCATCCCGGTCCACGTCATAGCAGCGCTCCAGAACCCAGCACAGCTCGCACAGTACGACCACAGACACTTGGCACGGGGCATCGGGTGTGCACCGCTGGTGCATCACCTCACTGGCTAAAGCGTGTTGGCGCTCATCATCCTGGACGAGGTAACGCACCAGGACATTGGTATCCAGCCCTATACTCATTGCCCGCTCGCCCCAGCCTTGATTGCAACGTCCATATCCTCAACGCTGACTGACCGACCCTTATTAGGGATCATCCCCTTTAGTACCCGGAGATCCTTTTTGGCAACGGACACCCGGAGCTCCCCGGCATCCGTCAGACTCCATTCAACCCGGTCGCCCTTCTTGATATCCAACGCGTTACGGATATCCCGAGGAATCACCAATTGGCCCTTTTCGCTGACGGTGGCCACGCCCATAATCGTGCTCATAGACAAACCTCTTTAGCTGAACGTTCACCAACATCTTACAGTAAGACGCGATGTAAGACCACAAATACTACCAAAGGTAAGTCATCTTAGGAGATGCAGATGTGCGGCCGGTACGCTCTACACACCCCAGCGTCATTCCTTGCAAGGCGGTACTTTGACCACCACATGCCCGTGGGCGACCAGGTGGCTCGGTACAACATCACACCTGGTACTCAGATTCTGTCCATCCGCTTAGGCGAGGGAGGTAAACCCTTATTCGACCTCGCTTACTGGGGCTTCAGGCCTCGATGGGCGAAAGACAAAGCGCCGACGCCCATAAACGCTCGCATTGAATCATTGAAGTCGCCTTACTTCCGGGAATCCTTCAGCCACCAACGGTGCGTCATACCAGCCAGTGGCTGGTATGAATGGGTCAAGACCAGCGAAGGGAAGCAACCGTACTACATCACCTGCCCGGACCTGGATCGCTACGAAGCTCTATTGTTTGCCGGCATCTACACCCCAACGGGAAGTGGAACGACTGTTCGAGCGGCGATCATCACCGAACCGGCTGCAGATCCAATCAAGCACATTCACGACAGGCAGCCCGCCCTGATCGATCCACAGAGTCTTGAAAGCTGGCTTGACCCAGGCCTAACTGATATCGGCCAACTGCGAGGGCAAGTGGGAAGGATTGATCCTGGAAGACTGGAATGGTGGCGCGTCTCTACTCGAGTGAACCGCGCTGACGCCCCAAACGATTCATCGCTGATCGAGCCACTGGAAAGCGAAGAAACCTAAATTATCGGAAACCAACTCCTAACTGGGGCAGGAGACCAGTTTTCCGTATACTCACAGAGAATTTACCGCAGAGGACACGCCTCGATGCTGATACTGTCGCGCCCTGAAGATGGCCGCATACAAATTGGCGACGATATCGCTATCACCGTCCTTCGAATCCGGGGGAATCAAGTGCAGCTTGGGCTGGATGCTCCCGCCTCAGTCAACATAGCGCGGGAGGAAGCAATAGTAGAGCCTCCGCCTCATGATCTGGAGAGGAGGAAATGAAAGGGTATGTGCTGGCTACGACAGAGGACCAGGTTCGCTGGTACATCTACGACCCCGCAAACCCAAGCCCCGATCATTACCACCTGAGCGACACCCTGGATCTGCGGACGACTCCGGTCAACCCTTCCAAGGAACATGCCAGGGAGCTCGCCAAGCGCCTGCAATTGGGCACGTGGCGATACATCAAGATAGGGTAGTTGCCGCTAGGCTTCCCCGCTCTTTCCGCTTGCCGGCTTCGCGCCCACCTTGCCAGTTGGCTTTTTCTCACCAGCGACGGATACCCGCTTCATAAGGGTCCCCAGCTGCTCTCGCAACTGCTTGGCCTCAGCCTCGGACTGGATAGCCCGCTTTCCTAACTCCTTGCTGTCCTCAACCGCGCTGCGCATCTCCTGTTCAGCCTTTTCAGCCCGCTTCAGCACATCGGCTTCCCGCTCGGCTTGACGGGCAAGCTGAGCCTTCAACTCTGCCCGGGTTTCCGCCAAGTTCTCCCTTTCTGCCTGCAGGCTTTCCACCCGCTCCTGCAGCTTATCAATCTGACCCTGCATTTGTTCACGCTCGCTTCGCAGGTCCGCCTTATCTTGCTTCAATTCCGCGTTCCGTTCCTGCAGCTCCTTCCCGGCTTTCTCGGCAGTTTCCCGCTGCTCCCTTTCGCCGTCTAGCTTCTCCCTGAGCACGGCCAGATCCCTCTCCAGGGCGTTTGCCCGATCCCGCTCGCTCTCCAGTGCCTCTTCAGCCTTATTCGCCCGCGAGCTGGCCTTAATCCCCTCAGCCCGCACATAGCCTAGCTGTTCCTCCAGGTCTTCCACTGTAGCTGCAGCATCGGCTAACTCTGCCTCGGCCTGCTCTTGCGTTTCCCGGGCACTGGCCATCACGTCTGATACACGACGCTCTGCGGTCTGGACGGCCATTGTATTCAACCGAACCACCATCGCGTTGATCTGTTCCGACAGACCTGTGGTGACCTCCTTCAACAGCCCCTCAACCTCTACCGGCAGCTCTTGAACGGGCTCAGACTCGACAACTTCCTGTTGCTGCACATACGACCTCCAGGTTCGGATATGGCGATTAGGATCACCGCCCCCCACCTCCCGGCGCAGGGCATAGCCGGTTACTCGTCTGCCGGCTTCCTGCAGCTTGTGCCCGGCGGAAATCACCTGGTCATCCTCGTACTCTGCAGGCCGGCCAGTGCGGGCGCTCGCCTCGGCTTTCGCTGTTTCGGTCAACTCATTCATTAGAAAACTCCCCAGTTCGTCCATCCATAACATCAGTATAGCACAAATAAAAAGAAAGAAACAAAGAAAGTAATAAAGAAAGAAAATATTTCACCGATCGAATTCTTACCTTCACGTACTGGGAAATAAAGACCGCGAGTGCGGAGAAAACCGACCGCCTTACGGTGGAGAAGATGCTTGGGGTGGTGTTCAAGGAGGGTCGACAACTTTATAGGTCATCGAAGTCTTGTTCCTGTGCTGCCGAAAGAACACGCGGAACCGGGCTTGAGGCACCTCCTCCCGGGAGAGTTCGGGAGCGCAGCGTTTGAACTCGATTATTTATAAATAGAGCAAGGGTGTGCTGTTTCGCCATTACCGAAGCCGAAGGTTCGGTAATTGTCACATATGGAGGGAAGAACGGCGGATCTCTGAATACAAATAAACGATCTCGAAAACAAACGTGGAGAACTCTATGAAAACAAGCGAAGAGAAAGAAATTGGATTGAATCGAACGGGCGTCTATCTGGTCTGGCTCGGCCTGGCCTTTGCTGTCGGGTTTGCTGCTAAAGCCCTCCCGGTCTGGCTGTTCGCATTGCCTGTTGGGGTTACAGTGGCAGGCATACTGATCTGCACCAGGTCTATCTGGTCAGGGAAATAACTTTGATCAAGAGAAATTAGACGCACCCTATAACTATTGCTAATTTTTCTTGCCATCCCGGGACCTGATCACTACTCTTTCGATGCAAACTGCTGCACATTGCATAGTTTCGCATTAACTAACACAGGACCCGATCATGACTTCTAAATCTCGCATGACCGTCAATTTGCCAGTCGACGAATACGCAGAGCTGTCTGCCCTGGCAAAAAAACACCGGATATCCATGGCTTGGCTTGGTCGCCAAGCAATTAGCGAGTTTTTAGAGCGGTATCGCAAGGAGGAATTGCAACTTCCTTTAGCTCTCTCATCCTCAAAGAAGGCTGCTGGCGATGCGTAAGACTAGGAATCATCAAGGTCCTGTTGGTACGTACTACGAATTTTTCGCGGGCGGTGGTATGGCGAGAGCCGGCCTAGGCGATTCCTGGTCTTGCTTATTTGCTAATGATTTTGATCATAAAAAAGCAAAGTCGTATGCAGAGAACTGGGGCGGGAATCATCTAAAAGTTGGAGACGTCCGCGCTGTAAGCACTAATGATTTGCCGCCAGGCGTTGACCTGGCGTGGGCCTCCTTTCCTTGTCAGGACCTTTCCCTGGCCGGGGGCGGTGCGGGCCTAAAAGGCGATCGATCTGGAACTTTCTGGCCATTTTGGCAGTTGATGACTGACCTTGGTCGGGAGAATCGACAGCCCAATGTGATCGCCTTAGAGAATGTTTGCGGCACCCTTACCTCCCACGGCGGCAAAGACTTCACAGCGATTTGCGAGGCTTTCCAAGCTTCTGGTTACCGTTTTGGTGCTGTTGTTATGGATGCTGCTCTGTTTGTTCCACATTCACGCCCTCGCCTATTTGTTATTGGCGTCCATCAGAGCGTTGATATTGGCAACGGGTTGACCACAAAGGCCCCCTCAGACACCTGGCATACAAAGTCTGTTCGTACAGCTCACAAGCGACTGTCGACTGAGTTACAAGCAGATTGGATTTGGTGGAATATCCCAGAGCCGCCCGCAAGAGAGAATCGGTTTGCCGATCTAATTGAGGACAAACCGGCCAGCGTGGATTGGCACTCCAAGGCTGAAACTCTCCGACTGTTATCCATGATGTCGAAGGTGAACCTAGATAAGGTCGAGACTGCCAAGAAAGCAGGTCGTCGCATGGTCGGAACGATTTATAAACGTACCCGGCTAGATGCTGACGGTAATAAAGTGCAGCGAGCAGAGGTTCGGTTTGATGATGTTGCTGGTTGTTTGCGGACCCCAGCAGGGGGCTCCAGCCGTCAACTTATCCTGGTCGTAGATGGCAAGGAGGTAAACTCTCGACTTATCTCAACTCGTGAAACCGCGAGATTGATGGGGCTTCCTGACGATTATGCGCTGCCAGAAAAGTACAATGAAGCTTATCATCTAACTGGTGATGGGGTTGTTGTGCCGGTAGTTCGCCATTTAGCACAACATATATTAGAGCCCTTGGTAACGCAGAGACAGCGACTAAATAGGAGTGCTGCGTGAGCATAATACCTTGCAACCAAAATAAAGAACTTCGAAAAAAAATAATGGAATATTCGGAAGCACTAAAAGTCGAAGCCCACAGAATTGGCGATCACGGGCTATCTGATTCGGAGTTTTATGATTCAGGTTTATTTCGCGGTGCCATAGAACGCGTTCGAGGACAGTTTTCGGCCACGATGCGGGAAAAGCGAGACTTTGTAAGTCGTGTGCTGAACCACATGCAGGACGAGGGATATATTCAAGAGTGGGTCTCTGCAGGCGAGGCCAACCGTCATGACTATTCCGTCACGCTCAATAGTGGCCGTATGGCAATCATTGAGCTAAAGGGATGTCTCGATGGCAACAACACCAATATTTTTGAGCGCCCGCCCCATGCTCAGGAATTTATTGTCTGGAGCGTTTGCACTAATCCTGGTGCAGATCCTCGACATAACGCTTGGTCGGGAATTCATACGCGGTTGAGCGCGGAAATCATTTCCAGAAGTCAGCAGGTGGATGGTGTAGTGGTGTGGGATATGGTTTGCGGGACCATTGGACGCCCATGCCCCAAGGTTGCGAACGAAAGTGGTCGACTAACAGTCGTCGGTCCTCACAAACTACCACCGCCTTGTATTTACTTGTTTCCGGCTACGATCCCAAGCCCGCGAAACAATCCTCATCCGCCCTCTCAGGAAATAGTAGATGTTGAGATACTGAAAGCATTCCATGAATGTTTTCAGGGGCGTGACGAAGAACTTAATAAGGTAACGTTCGCAGTGTCTCATAGAGGTGCAGACACCATGAGGATGACTCGAGTTAAGCGCAATGGTGTGTTTGTGAAAGAGTCAGAGGCGACAGCGATCAGAAGATCTTAGTGGATCAGTATCACGAAACGGGCTGGTGCTCTGCATAAATCCATACTGCCTAGTTAGAACGGGCTCTCGAATCATTATCTACTATCTTTTCGAGCAGCCCTCCCCTCCAACCACCCGAAACCCTTCGCTATCACCCTCCATTTTAAGCTCCTACCGCCCTACGTGCTTGGCTTTAATTCTGGTCAACTGTTGTCAAAACCCGTTATTTTGACAACGAATGCTGCCGCCCCGATTAACCGGCGCTTTCACCGCAACCAGGTCAGCTGGTCCCGTCGATTCTTGCCACCCAGACCGTTGTCGTTTACTTTGTTAAATGACAACACTCGCCAACACTTGGCGGGGAATTTTTCCATAAAAGAAGGAAACCAGAATGCTTGAAAAACAAGGCTTCGTGGGTCTGTCCACCGGCGGTAACGGTGTTTTGTATGTTCGCCCAAGTGCCATTATGGCCATTCAGGAAAGAGAGGAAAAACACTCACGGCCAGAGCTCAAGAGTGGGGTGTTCCTGCAGGGTATTCCTGCACCCTTCCTGGTGCAGGACAATACCACCACCATAGCCCAGGCCATCGAGGCGGTCGAAAACAAGAAGGGGCAAGGGGCATGACGGATTTCCAGACAGTCACCGTGCCAACCCTGGACGAGCAAGATCAGCGCCGAGAGGTGACCATCGTCGCAAGCCAGATCGTGGCCTTCGAAGCCATTGATGTGGCTCAATGCACCATCGCCTGCACCGGCGGCCACCTCTACCGACTGCCCATGGCCCGCGCTAAGGCTGTGGCTGAGATCAGCAAGCAACTCGACCGGCAGAACCGGTGACGTCTCCGTTCGTGGCCGCTCTACCTACCACTGTAACCAATCCGCATCCGGCAGAACTCTTTGCCGGCCGGATCGAGATAAACTGGCCATACCTGGTGGAACGCAGGCCGCTGACCCTACAACTCCACCCAGAGCTGCCGCCGTACCTGCTACTCCCGGAAGCTCACCAGCTGCTCGATGCCGCGACCCATCCCCGGGACCACCTGCTGGCGTCACTACTCTGGCACACCGGCGCCCGGATCTCTGAAGCGTTGGCCATCACCCCGGAACACCTGGTGCTCCAGGATCAGTGGTCGTCAGGGGTGCTGCTGGACCAGCTCAAGAAGCGGGGCCGGCCGCGCCAGCCAAAACGCCAGGCGTTACGCAAGCGGTGGGTACCCATCACCGACGAACGTTTTGTCCTGGAGCTACAGCGGTACATCGAGGGCCAGGGTATTCGGACCGGTGAGCGGCTATTTCCCTTCACGCGGCAATGGGGGTACAAACGCATTACGCAGCTGGCGTCCAGGATCAGCTTGCCCATTGAGGTCCACCCACATACCCTGCGCCACTCGTTTGCCTGCAATGCGGTACTCCATGGCCAACCACTCACCGTCATACGCGACTGGCTGGGCCACGCTGATATTCAGCAAACCGAAATCTACACCCGTGTCCTGGCAACGGAAACCAATCACCTGATGCGATACATGGCGTTCTGATGGCCTTCAACAACGAAAAGACGACCTGGACAGATCCGGACACCCGCACTGCCTACGAGCTGACGGCCTTCAAGTCCTTCGTAACCACCTATGAAATCAGGCCCGACAAGCAAGCGGAACCGTTCTCTGTAAGCGTGCGGGTAAAGTTTTCGAACCACTGCTACTCCCGAGAAAGGAAGGAAGAACCGGCGAACCAGGTCATTGATACGCAGAACAGGAAGGACGGCACTACGGAACAGCGGGTGTTTTGTTCTGATCGTTGGGGGTTTTGTCAGGACCTTCCTGGCATCATCGAAAACCTTGGGTTGCAGAAGTGCCTCGTAGGCGGTGGAAGGGATATCATCTATCGTCAGGAACAGCGCAGCCACGTTACCGCTCACGATGGATGGTATATCTGCATGCGCCTGGACTACCGAGCAAACAGGAACCCTGCTTTTGAGCTGTGGGTGAGAAGCGTTCACTGGCGGCGCAATCGACCGGTAGACATCCGGAATCACGGAGGGCAGAAGTTCCGTGTGCTCCTGTCACGATTCGCCGGAGAGAGGGGGGTACTTCGGCCTTAATCGGGGCCAGAAAAGCGAAAACCCCGCGAGAGCGAGGTTTTGGCTGTATAAGTATCACTGCCGGGCATCTTGGTTATATCCACCTATGGTGGAAGCCAGGCCTAGTACCTGGCGCCATGGAAGCTACCCTTTTTCCAAAGGGACACCGACTATCGCTATCCACGTGCTTAGTATAAGAGTTCCATGCGTCACACGCAAGAACAGGTTCCTGAACGGCTATTCACTACACTTTCCGAGTGGCAGAAGCGCCAGATCAACCCGCCTGGCCCTGCCGCGCCTTCTTCCCTATTGCCCGCCAAGCATGGGACTGGTGTTTATAGGAGTGATGGAGGTTGATACTCCCCCCCTCGGGACCCCGCCTGGCGTAGCCAGGAAGGCGGGGATCATTTTAATAGGCCAAGCGTAGCTTGGGGCGGAGGCCGTTAGGCCGGAGGGTAGGCGCGTTTTGTGTCGTTGAACCGGAAATTTGCTTCATGGCGTTTTAAAGACTTTTTTCATGTTTTTATTCTTGTTTTTAAAACTTGTTTTTAGGCTCGGAAAAGCTAGAAAAAACATATAGGTAGCGCGTACATAACCTACAGTTCCCGAGTAAGCCCCTACAGATTCCGAGTTTAGCCCTACAGATTCCGAGTTTCATCACTACAGATTCCGAGCTTTAAACCTACACTTTCCGATCACTTATCCACATCCCCTACACTTTCCGATCAGCACCAATTGGGGCTTTGAAGGATGGCCATGGTGTACGTCTTTCCGGGTTTTGAGCGTTCGGGATTTCTTATCCCTACAAATTCCGAGTAACCCCTACACCTTTTCTAAATGTAGTGATAGTCTATGGCCTACAATGAAGATGGAGTGTAGGGATGCAACAATCTTTAAGGATCGCGAAATCGAACGCCCTGGTAGAGGCGGCTTACAAACTCACCCTCAACGAACAGCGGCTGCTGCTCGCCGTGATTGCCCGGATCGATTCAAGACGAACGATGCGGCACTTCACGTTCTCAATCACGGCGCATGAGTTTGCCCAGATGTTTGATGTCGAACTGCACACGGCCTACGAGGCCCTGCAGGACGCCTCAACGTCTTTGTTTGAGCGAGACATCCGAACCTTCGATGGCCGCACTAAAGCGCGTTTCAGATGGGTTGAGAGGATCGCCTATGTCGATGGAGAGTCACGGGTGGAGCTCACGTTTACTCTTCATGTAGCACCTTACCTGTCCCTGCTGCATAAAAATTTCACCGCCTACGGTTTCCACCAGGTGTCACAGCTCAAATCCAGCTACTCCATCCGCCTTTTCGAGATGCTTATCCAGTACCGCAAGACTGGTTGGGTTCAGATAACCCTGGACAAATTCCGTGAGCGACTGATGCTGGAATCCAGCTACAAACGCTATGACAACCTGAAAGCCAGGGTGATCAAGCCGGCCGTGAAAGAGCTGGAAGAAAAGTCTAGCCTGATCATCCAGTGGGAACCCATCAGAAACGGCCGAAAGATCGAAGCGCTCCGCTTTACCTTTAGAGAGGATGAACAACGGGATCTGTTCAAGGATGAGTTAGAGGATGAGGTCGTCGCAGAGGTGGATTGATTCGGCCTGGCGATGAAAACGCCAGGCCAGCGCGGTTATTTATCTTCTTTGCGCTTCCCAACTACCATGGCGCCTTTGGTGATCGAAAAGCCGACCTCGCCCAGGAACACCTGATTGCCGTTATGGTTTCTGCCATGAGTATTATCCGATGCGGCCATGTTGGGGTCAGCTCACGAAACGGAAAAAATGGTGTCGATATCATTGATGCCAAAGGCTTAGCGTACAATTTTTTCCGTTTCGTGAACTGACCCCTCATTGGTTGATCCTTTCAGTTAGTAGTCAAAGAAAACAGTCACGGTTTTGACTGTCGTAAAGCCCGCCCTGTCGGTGACGGAGACACCAATCTCGTGATTGGCGTTGTTGCTGTAGTTGCTCACGTTTAGCTCAGTGCTCACAAGGTTGTCAGCTGACGACTGAGAGTATTGCGCTCCGTCCACCAAGAACACTACAGCAGCCTCTACCTGGTCAGGATTCTCGATGAGCGCTACGATATCGAAGTCACGGGTTATGACATCCCCCTCCCATGGATTCGACAGCGTGACTTCCGGCGGGGTGTTGTCAAAGAACAGCTCTTTGCTTAGCGTCGTGGTGTTTCCGGCCCCATCCATCACTTCCAAAGCCACCAGATAAGACCCATCGTCGTAGGTGCGTGTATCAATGTCCGCAGAGAAGGGGCTGGAGCCGACCTGTCTTATCTGCTCGCCGTCAACGTAGAGTCGAACCTCTGCAATCCCGGTGTTATCACCGAACTGCCCTGATACAGTTTGAACACCCGTCGCAACCTCCATGTTTTCGAGATTCCATTCAGCGCTGGGGGCCACGTTGTCCAAATCAAACGTTACCGTTTCTGCTGTGGTTCCGCCGCCCTGGCTGATCACCGTAATGTCCAGGGCATAGGGTTTCCCCTGGTCGGCAAACTGGGATGTGTCAATAGCCACGGATGGCGAGGACAGGGACGCAGGGAAATAGGAGGTGCCGTTGACATCGAATCGGACTGACTGCACGCCGGCAGGGTCAGTAACGTCTGCGGAGAACGTGAAATTCCCGCCAATCGTCTGGCCATCGGCGGGTTGAATGTTGCTTATCTCCGTGCCGGCATTCGCGACTATCAGATTGAGGGTTTCGCCGGCCTTTTCGCCGGTGGCATCAGTACACTCCATCGTGAACGAGTGCGCTCCATCGGACAGCAGCTCTGTTTCAATCGAGTAGCCAGGGGTCAAGTCGGCCTGGGTGGTTTCATAAAAGCCACCATCGATCAGGAGATCACAACCCGACAGGCTTTCCTGTGAGACGACAGCATGTGAGAGGGTGACATTTCCGGCAACAAGCTCGCCCTCAGCATGACTCATGTTGAACAGAACCGGAGACGCCAGATCCAGGGGGATAACATCGTCCTGGGAGAATTCACGAAGCTCGGAATCGTTGATTGTCCTGGCGTAGGCCTCCCGCTCCGAGAAGGAAAGCAGCGAATCAGGCCCCTCCGCCGCAATGATATTAAGCGCCAAGGCATGACGGTAGAGATCAGCCCCCATGGCCACTGAACCCAGAAACAGCTCACCACTGGAATCTCGCCCATCCAGTCGACCATTCAGGATGTCCGCATAAGCCTTGGCTGTAAACTCGACAGTGGTACCAGGGGAGCCACCGTTAACCGTGGCCACCCAATCCGAGATCGACGACAAGCCAACCAACATTGAATGAAAGCGCGAGGAATCGTTGAGAACCGCGGCTTTCGACGGGCTGGAGTCCAGGATGTTGAAGCCCACAAAACTCGAAACCTGTGAGTTACCATACGCCACCGCGTCATCAGAGGGGACGCTAAGGCTGCGCCTGTAGCGGTATAACCCTTCCGCCAATGTGGATAGTGGCGATACATTGACAGTACTGGACTCCCCGTCCTCCAACCAGGTGATCGCTTTCAGCGCCAAGGAACCTTCAAGGGATACCGTTTCTCTACCAACAAGTTCCTGGTAAGCGCCACCAGAGACTTCTATAAGCACAGCGCCGTCCAGATCGTTTGGAAGCTCAACAGACCAACGACCGGAATTGCTCGTGGTTGTTTCTGCCAGAACAGTCTTCCCCGCACCGTCCAGGGTCGAGACTGTTACAGCGCCCCGTTCAAGCGGCCCACTGGCAAACACCGAGCCACTGACGACTCTTTGGTCTGAGTCGCTACCGCCGTCACTGCCCCCGCACCCTTGCAACAGGCTCAGGACCATCAGGCCTAGTGGGAAAATCCGTTTAATCATGATTAAGCTCCTTTATAAAGCTGTGGAGCCCATCGGCTCCACAGTATTATCGATCACTCATCTGTGCGGTTATGGCATGTTTTGCCAGTCCTCGTCAGGATCTGGCGGGTTGAGCTTCACATTTACCGTCGCTGATGTTGTTGCCCGAAACCCGGCTTTATCAGTAACGATCAGTGTCAAGGTGTAGGGGCCAGTTGACATAAAGCCCGTACCATTATCAAACCGGCCAACCCGAAAGCTGCTACTGAACTCAACATCCGACTCAGGCCGTAGAGTTCGTAACACCTTTCCTGCCATCTTCGCCTCAACCTTCTCAATACCAACGGCATCCGAAGCGATCCCTCTAAAACGGACAATATCTTCGTAGTAATCGCCACTAGAGGCGGACAGGATCGAGATGCTTGGAGTCGTATTATCAAACAGAGGCTTTGTCGAAACTTCGGTTACATTGCCAGCTTTATCAATTGCCCGGAGCAAAATGTCTTTATCCCCTTCCGAATAATCCCGGCTATCGATGACCTCAGAAATGGTTCCGTCAGCATAGGTATTGACCAAATTTCCATCGATAAAAAGCTCCGTTTTCTCCAGCCCGATGTTGTCTGATACCGTTGCCTCAAGTGGGAATTCCTTCACCCACACATCCTGGTTCGCACCATTCCAGGAGATCTCTGGAGCAGTGTTATCCGCCGTGAAGTTCACCGTCGATTCCGTTTGAGTACCTACCGAATTGGTGACTGCAACGATCAGCTCATGCTCACCTTCCAGCATATTCGAAACATTGAACTCCTTAGACGGGGTTCCGTTCGCAGTTAGCGGATAGATTGCTCCATCCAGGATAAAGCTCACCGCATCGATGCCGATGGGATCTGCAACACTGGCCGAGAACGTCTGCGGCCCGGTAAGAATGCTTTGGTCTTCCGGGTAGATCTCTGAAATCGTTGTGCCGGCGTTTGAAACCAGCAGAGTCAATTCTTCTGTGGTCTCCCCACCCGTGATGTTCTTGGTGTACAGCTCAAAGCTATGAGCACCATCGTTAAGCGGTGCCGTATCAACGGTGAATGTCGGCTCCGATTCGGCGCCCCGGAATTCGTGCAATGTGCCGTCGATAAACAACGTGACTTCCTCCAGGCCAACGGTATCAGTCACGTTCGCAGAGATCTCTACAACGCCTGCGATAACGTCGTTATTGGAATGACTCAAATTGCTGATGGTTGGGGAAAGTGCTTCAAGCGGTCGAATCTCCGCCCCTGCGAACAGCGCCGAATTGGACTGGTTGTACTGCTGGGCCATCGGGAGAATGTCTTTAGGCGTCAGCCCCGAGACATTCACATCTGAATTGGCCATGACCAGCATGTTCCGCGCTATGTCGCTGCGATAGACGTCCGGCGTCAAGCGAACCGTTCCCTGTGCGATAATCCGGCTCTGATCCTTTCCATCCAGCTGACCGTCCGAGGCTATGTCCTGGTATGCCGCTGCAGCAAACTTTATGGAGTTGTATGTTTCGTGAATGTCATTTTCATCACCATTCTGCAAAGAGATCCACTTAGTAAGCTGAGATATTGATGCGGTCGCAAAACCGTATAGATGCTGATCCGTCACAACAGGCGTCGCGCTGGATTTTTTATTGATCTCTAAAGGGGTGACCCCACGAATATCAATGCCGATCATATCGCTGACCGTATCATTGGCCCTAGCGATGGCTTCATTGACCGAAACGCCTGTACCAGCCATGTGTTTGGCCAGCCCAGTTGCGATCGTCGTGTAGAAAGTCAGTGATGTGCTGATCGACTCGCCCTGCTTGTAATTCTTCAGGGCGTATAGAAAGTCTCCACCTCGGAGAGCAATGCTTTTACCACTCGCCTCTTCCTGGTACCGGCCACCAGTCACCTCAATCAGAACTGGCTGACTGGGAATTTGATCCAAGCTCACCGAATATTCGCCAGCATCATCGGTGGTGCCCTGCCCCAACAGCTTCCCTTTGCTGCCGTTCCAGGCATACACCTTCACATCACCATTCAGGATCAACCCATCAAAGGCCGTCCCTGATACCGATCCACTCGGCCTTGCCTCCGGTACGCCACTGCTACCGCCGTCACTGCCCCCGCAACCTGCGAGCAGCACTGGAATTGAAATTGCCAAAGCGCTAAGAAACTTGTTCATCCTTTTCTCCCTTTATCCTATCTTCGTCTTCTTTTAAAAGCGGTACCGAACCCCAGCCGCAACTCCATAGCCCTCAAGACCATCCGAAAACGGACGCTCATAGCGGGCTTCCGCAGCCAACACCCAGTCCCTGGTTAGATCCCAATCCAGTCCCAGCATGGCAACAGCGCTCATGGTGGTTTCTTCACGATCATCGAAACGCTCAACTAGAAACCCTTCCGAATCAGTCCTGAAACGGTCAGAGGTCTCTATCATTGAGGAAACGATTCCGCCACCAACCCACGGCTTGAAGTGACGGGACAGGCGGAATTGGTGCTGTAAGGCGGTGGTGAGCTGGTATCCTTCAACAGTCACCCCAATACCTCCATCCCCAGCCGCTACGTCGAAATCGACGTATCTCAGGTCTGTCACAATCCGGTTAATGCGGTTGATCTCGAAGGTCGCGGAGAAGGTTATCGGATAGAACACCGTTTCCCTGGATGTATCCCCTTCAGGCTCCTGAGATCGGTAGTTCATTAGTGCGGGCATAACCCCCGCAGTCGTGTCCACGTCCCAAATGTCGGCCTGTGCAGGAACTGCCAGGCCACCGATGGCCAAAAACAGGCCCGCTCTCGTTATCCGTTTCATCACTGCTCCTTTTGCTCTTCCAGATAATCCTTGTAGGCTTCCAGCTCCATTCGCTCGACACCTTCAGCAACGGACTCCGGGAGGGTTAGGGTAATCACCCGCCACCCCTCCGGAATCGCCAGCTTTTTTATCTTGCTGACGGCTTTATTCAGCGTGGTTCTGGACATTCCAGCCGATGAGGCCACCTGGCTTACAGGCTCCCCATCCACAAGCACCCGGCGTACGAGCTCAATATTTCGCGGACTCATGCGCGAGGCCTGTGAAGCCGCAAGCTCAAAATGAGCGCCTGAAAGACGCACCTGGTCAATGACTGTGCCAACCAACTGGCGGATCAGTCTGCGAATGGTTTCTCCAGATACGTTTTCTGCCGCCGCCACGTCACTAACCGATAGTCCATCGACTAGAACGCGGCGGGCGCGGCTTCGCTGTTGGGGGTCTAAGCCATGTTGATCTGCAAGCAGATCAAACTTGGCAGGAGGGATTTTTTTAGCCAATTCCAGAAGTTCCATGTCCATTGAAAACTGCTCCATGTTATCACGCCGATAAGGTGCCGATGAGCCTTGCCCATCATTCGGAATGATACACACACCACTACACACAATGCAAACAACGCCGTTAGAACGTGTTTTCGATCTGCACTGTTGCTTTTTGCGGGCTGGCCACGACCACGTAGGCGGGGCGTCCCTGTGTAGCTGCGTCAGTCTTTTCCTTCTCCTGGAGAAGCTGGCCCAAGGTTGCTTCAGCTGCCTCGCCACCTGCTCCGGCGGTCGGCGCTGCGTTCAGCAACTCCCGGCTCAGAGTATTCACACCCTCAGCGCCGGCCCGAGCCAGCGCTTTTCCATCGCTGACTACTCGAGCAGAAAGACCGGGCTCCAGTTGGCGGTCAAACACAACACCCTGGACATTGAATTCCTCACCCTCCGGGGTAACCCCGCGAGACACAGACAGGAATAACCGCTCGGAACCGAGTACGGCGGAGGACCGGCTAAACAATGTCGAGCCCACAGGAAGATCCTCTTTCCTACCTCTAATGGTTTTATCAACCGTTAACGCAATCAGGCCCGGCTGGATATTTGAGGCGCTTCGATCCAGAGAGACGGGGATGGTGGTGCCCACTGAAATTCCAAAGACAATCTGGCGCTTATCGCTCCGCTCATCCCTGGCGTTGTTTCGTTGCCCCCTTCCGTTCGAGTTCTTCAGCGAGGGAGAGACGTAGTAATAGGCGTTCGATGCCTGGGAGCTGGCACCAGGTGAGTTACTTCTATTTTGGTTCTGCTGCGACACTGAGGGTGCCTTGGTATCGGGCTCGGAATCCTCGGCTACCGTCCTGTCAGAAGATGGCTCCGCCTCTCCAGACACCTCATCAGGAACCCCCTCACCCTTATTCGAGTCGGAATGGCTGGAACCCTGACCCTCTGGTTCCGGGCGGTCCGGACCTCCCCCGCGTTTGGCAGCACGATCCATCGCCTGCAGGTAAGGGTCCGACGCTTCGCCTTCTGCTTCTTCAGAAGGAATCAAGGTATGGAGCTGGTCGTGACCAACCAGCTTTTTGCTGTAGTCCAGGCGATCCTGGCCCGCGCCAATGGCTCGCTGGTAATCCCGATAGCTCAGCTCTTCGTTCGCGTGTGTGATGCCGGCGATAAAGCCGAGAAGCAGGACACTGATTTTGCCAATGTTCACCACGTCACCTCCACTGTGCCCCGATCGGTCGTCAGTTCCATAAACCCGTTGGTCGTGGGGATGTTCTCAGTTGTCGACCAGGTAACCTTACCCACGGAATCCACAGCCAGTTTTGGGGAAACCTCAGCGTGACCATCAAGCACAATCCGCTGCTCTTTATCGTTGATTCTTCCAACCTTAATATCTTCGATATAGAGCGGGCTTACCTCGCTGTCGTTGCTGACTTCAGCCAGCAGGAGAGAAAACGTACCCCATCCCTGCATTTCCTCAACATACAGCTCGACTTCATCCCCGTTGGAGAGCTCAAGAACACGGTATTCGTGGATGCCGCTATCACTGGAACCACCTCTGCTTAACGCACCTACAAGCTCCAAAGCCTTCTTCTCGGCCATCTTCTCCAGGTCGTCGAACTTCTGCTCATACTCGGCGTCAAGCGCTGCCAGATGCTCCTTACGCTCACCCTCCCGGATGGCCTTTAGCTGCTCATCAGTAAACTCAAAGACGATATTGGTGCAGTGGTTCCGGATATCCGGGTCAGCCTTCAGTGTGATCGAAAAAATATGATCACCAGTGGAAATGGTGAAATCCGTCAGTTCACCCCATTGGCTATCGAACGACTGAAAGTAGATAGGCACCACCCTCGTTCCCTTAGCCTTCTTGAAATCCCACACCAGATCCGAACTCATGGAGTAGGCGGTGTTATCATCCGAAAGCTCAAACGGGAAGATCAGGTTCACCCCTCTGAACGGCGTCATTGGCACAACCAATCGGGTGATGTCGTCCACCTTAACCGGGCGTTCACAGGGCATGACAACGCTATCCGGCAGCACCGAGGTGTTAGCAGATAGACCTTGAGACAAAAGCAATCCCGTTAAGAATGCGGTTGCAGTAAACAGCTTCTTTTTCATGATTTTGGTCCTTCAATGAAGGGGTTTTCCGCCACGTCGGTCCAGGAGACCACGCCAACCCCGTCCGTGTTTTCGTCCGATTTCTCAGTTGGTATCAATTCCAGAACAATGTTCAGGGGGTACGCATCCTTGTTGTTCAGAACCAATCGGGCTTGGTACTCAACGGTATGAACGCCACCGCGTACCTGTTGCACTTCAGCCTTCGCATTTTTCCAATCAACACGGGAGGCGATAGATTTGTTGCGGACCTCCCGTACCAGATCCGTCCTTGTGAGGTAATCCAACCGCTTCTCTCGTAACTCTGGAGTGGCCATCATTGAGATAGCCTTGAACTGATCGTGCTCGACGGTCGCGGCATTCAGGCTGTAGAACGCATCAATGAACCGCTTCCCCCCATTAACCATCTCAGATTCTGACCGATAGATCCCCTCAGACACTTGCGTCGCCTTGGCTTCCAGCCGCATTGCCAGCGCTAGGAGCGCAATGATGGAAAGGAACAGAACGAAGATCAGCCCGTAAAGCCCCCACTCTTTGTACTTCTGGTGGCGCGCGAATTTACCAGGGGCAGCACGCCTGACGTCCATGGCGTCGTCCATTACCTCTCTCCCCTATTGCCGTTGTCGGGATCGTCTGAAGTAGAGCCTCCGGAGCTCGTCAGGTCATTACTCTCACTCGATTGGCCGCCAGATTCTTCAGGTGACCCAGCTGTGCCACTCTCAGAACCTACAGACGGGCCTCCGCTGTCGGTACTAGCCGTCTGGTCAAACCTACCTGTATCGGATGGTCCGGGGCCTGAGTCCATTTGTGGTTCAGAAGCGCTTGAAGGCGAACTTGCTCTCCCCATCCCGCCCGGCGAGGTCCCGGTGTCGCCCGTCGGGCCGCCACTGCCTGGATCTTCCGGAATCGAGCTAGATAGATCGTTGCTGCCACCTCCACCAAACAGCTGCCCCATCGGCGCGTGGAGCGCATTACTCATTCCCTGCGCCATCGCGTCACGGCCTCGGGTCCCCTCCCCCGTAGGCATCACACCCCTCATTTCATTCATGACTGTATTGTCGGCGAGCATCTTAACGACCTGGTTAGCCACAATACCCCCGAGCACGGCCGGGCCTGCACCAAGCGCGCCCACCATTGAGTCATTCCTGGCAAGGTAGAGGGCGAGAAACGGAGCGATGATCTTGATCAGCACAACCAGAGACATCATGACGCAAGAGAACAGATACCAGAGTGTCATGGCCGTGGTACCAAGATCGCTTCCGGAATAGTAGGTGGTCAGATACTCCACGGCGCCAAGGCTCATCAACCAAACGAAGAAGAGAAGCAGGGGTTCGAGAATCACCCATATCCCGAAGGTCAGCACGGTTTTCGTGAAACCTGGCATGAGGTTGAATTCATTTTTCATAACCCGCGTCGTGATAGCGACGAAACCCCAGCCATACGTCAGGGCAATGCCAATCGCAAACATCACATCGATGAGCCGACTAAGAGAGATGTACGCAACGCTGAGAAACTGGTAGATCGCCCACACCAGTCCAGCACTAAAGATATTGGTCACGTCAGCGACACCTTCGAGCACCCGCTGAAACCAGTCTTTCTGAGCCTCCGGATCAGCCATCAAAACCGCCCGAAGGTCCACCATTTCCTGATGGATCAGGCGGGCCGATCCGAAGCCCTCAAAAAGGGTCGAGAGCGCAAAAAGCAGCGCGAACACAAGCAGACCACCACCGCTGTAAGCCAGGAACATTAGCAGCGTCTTGCTGGCATCGCCCATTGCCTCGGCCAGGGCCGCCTTGCCGCTCATGGCATCCGTCGACTCCTGGGCAAGCCTCACCGCACCAAAGACCACTATGAGCCAGGGCACGACGGCCGCCACGCCGGCGATGTAGGTGAAGTGTTCATAGACAGAGTTGGGATTCAAGGTATTAACCAGGAACCCCGTTAAAAAGTTGTTGTCGCCAAACTCTCCCTG
This sequence comes from Ectocarpus sp. CCAP 1310/34, assembly GCA_902602495.3. Classification (NCBI taxonomy): domain Eukaryota; class Phaeophyceae; order Ectocarpales; family Ectocarpaceae; genus Ectocarpus; species Ectocarpus sp. CCAP 1310/34. The sequence goes on from CACKRE030000779.1 coordinate 20,270, forward strand.
TACGGCCATTACTGTGTCCCTCCCAAGAACTGCATAAACTGGTGGTCCCACTCCAGACCATCCATCAAACGCTGGCGCTTCGCGGCTTCTTCCTCCAGACGTTCAGTACGCTCTTCAAGCATGATGGAAGTCATCATGGCCGTTGAGGAAGCGGTTTGTCTGTGGAGGTCCTTGGTCGACTTCGGCGTATCTGATAACGCCCGGCTGCGATAGTAGTCCCGCAGGTAAGCGGTTTGCTCGATCTCGCTGAAGTCCTCCAATGCGGCGTCTTTGCTGGCCTCTTTCAGGGGGTCCGGAGCGTTAGAACGCTTGAATCGCTTGTCCACCTCTGAACTCAGCAAGCTCCATCGCTGCTGCCAGTTGCCGTTGTCCAGATCGTTCAGGTTTGTCATTCCGTCCGACCAGTTCACGAGGGAGCGGAGCTCACCATCCGGGTCAAAGCGCGTTACGAATTCATATTCATGCCGCACGGCCTGCAGGTACTCCCGTGCTTGAAATAGCTCATCGTTCACCGCTTTCACTTCTTCAAGTTCGTCCTTTAGGGTTTCCAACTGCTCCTTCATCTGGGCATAGATTTGGGTAAGCACCTTGGTATCACCGGGTGAGAACGCCTGGCTGGCATTGGCGCTGGTGAGCGCCAGGAATACGAAGAGTCCTTTAGATAAGAGATTCCGTCTCATTCGCCTCTCTCTCCTTTTTGAGCCGGTTGAATAGTTCGATCCTTTCATAGGGATCTTTGGTTGCCTCGAACGCCTTCTCACGCAGGGGCTTGTCCTCGCCGCGTGTATTCATCAGATCCAAAAGGATTCGTGGAAACTTGAGGTAAAGCTTGTGCCAATCTCCCAGCTCCTGGACCAAGGCTTCCCGATACCCTTTGCTATCCATCACATCGGGAGAACCAAAACCTTGCCAGGCACTCACGATGGAGGGTGGCATTTGCAGCACTTCACCAATGGCCGCATGAGCATCGGACCGACTCAGAAGGGTTCGATTCTGGATGCTGGAGAGCGATTCAGGATCTACTGACTGAATTTCTTCCAGGCCCTGGGTAATGCGCGTCAGCCCTACCCAGTCCTTCCGCCCCATGCGGTCAATGGTCAGGGTGATCCAGCGGATCGGGTCACCGGCGTTCTGGAGCAACATCTTGTACTCGTTAAGGACGATCTGTGACCGTGCGCCCCGGCTCATCGCATTGGTGGCCAGCCGAACCACCATGAACGTCATATAGTATTTGAACAGCTCACCGCTGAAGCCCCCGAAATCGATGGCGTTGGCAATCGGGGAGATGGTGAACTGGTCCTGAGCCCTGAAGGCCTTTCCAGTCTCGGTTTCCAGGAACTCGAAAAGCTCCTCTCGCAGCTGGGCACGGGCGCTTTCCTGGGCTTCGGACGAAACGTCAATCGCGCCCAGTGCATCCAGGACAAGAGGCAGAGTGGGGGCCGGCTGCTCGCCCGGGTTGTCATAGAGGTGGCGCACCGCCCGGTTGACACATACCTCTTCGGCCCGTGTATACGGGTTACCAGCCAACCCCTTGAAGATTGGGGCCAGGGTGTCGGACTGGGATCGGATGAAATCGCCGTCGATGGTGCCGTGCCCCCTAGCCGCCAGATCCTTGGCACTCTGGTACTCGTCATACCCAGCCATAGGATTGATGACCTGTTCCTTTGCGCGGCAATAGCTGCCACCAACGGCTTCTACAGCCGCTTGGTAGCTGTTGCCCATCTCGATGATGTCATAGCGGATGCGCGGATAGGTCTCTAAGAACTTCAACCCGAACTGCGTATCCTTCCCGCCCCCGGTTTGCGCAACCACCAGTTCATGCGGCACCTCTACTTTACTGGGGGCGAAGCCAACCAGTTGACCGGAAGAAGTGATCCGCAAGCTCTCCGGGTTCTTTGTATTGCCCTGGGCAAAGGTGGTAACCGGCATCATCGCGGCCAAAGTGTCGCCGTGGTCTTCACGAGCGAAGAACGTGTTGCGACCAAGCCCTGGAAGGCGGATCTCGAAAAGATCGCGCTGCAGATCCTCATTGTCACGAATGAGCCCCTGGTTCTTATGAACGTTTCGCTTGAACCGTGACGCCTGGAACTTGACCTCATCCGGGCTGGTGCCGGAGAAGGTCACGATGTACGCATTGTCTGCCACAGGCAGGTTGTGCCGGATAACATATTCCCGGTAGGTGGCCGATTCCCGAATCTTGGCAATGGCCTTGTCTGCCCCTCGCTTCTTGGAAAGGGTTTCTGATTCGTAATCGGATTGCTTGCGCGCTTCGTCCATTGCCTTATCTACTGGCTTAGGGAGCAAGATCTGACAGGCATGCACGTCCACTGGTGCCTCCAGAAAGCTCAAGGTCCAATCCAGTGGGAGGTCCGGGTAGCTTTGAAGCAATACCGGCAGGTAATAACGGTCGTTCAGAGCAAGGCACCCATCTTCAAGGTCAGGTTTTTGGGTGACCAACTGATCCGCCAAGTTAAAGCGCCACTCAACCGGATGCGGCTCGCTGTAGGGCTGCCGAATGGTTTGAATCCGCGCTTGATAGTCCTCGGATGACATCAGTTGAGCGCCAGGGAAATCTGCTTTAACCGTCTTGAAGACCTCCATAAGACCGGCATACAGGTCCTGAGCTGTACGGTTCCGCCGCCTCATTTGAGGGCCTATCCACCCCATCAGGCCGGCCTTCCTTGGTGCCGCAAGGCAAAGTACCGTAAAAACCCGGTTGGTCCTGGCGAGCGGTCGATAAGTTTGAACCAGTTGCTCCCGTACATCCTGAACGATCGGCGGAATGGCGAGGGATCGGTGCATCTGCTGGCACTCCCGCAAGTAGGCGTCCGCCAAGCTGCTGTCGCGCTCCCGCACCAAGTGGTTCTCCACCGACAGCCCCAGCTCATCACTGAGGGTTCGCAACAAGGCCACCCGCCGCCTGTGTTCGTTCTGGCGCTCGTCAGAACTCCAGTGGCGATCCTGAACACCGGCCCATTCAATGGCAACCGAGACGCACGGCCCCTGGTGGATCAAGCCATGATCACCAATGCGGGTTTGCCAGGTGAACCCATCAACATAGGTTTTCTGGTTCTTGCCGCCCCAGCTCGGCAGCTTTTTACGTTCCTTTCCCCGTTCCATAGATTTCCTTATCAACCAGTAGTCATACCAACGGAGCACATCAGCGATGAAGAACAGCGTCCCCCCTGCCGCAATAGCAAAAACGATCTTCACCGGCACAATAGGCATCAGCACCGCCATGACAGCGAAGACGATAACCCCAGGGGCAGCGAAGAAAACCGGCTCGGGCAACCCCGCCACACGCTTTGGCTCAATGCGTTTGTTGAACGCCGAAATCATTAGAACAGCCCGCCAATGAATCCGAAGATGATATGAACGATGCCCGAAACCAGCAGGACAATAATGGCACCTTTAATAGCTGCTAGTCCCTGCTGGGTCTTACCGATGATCGGAAGACACAGGAGCAGGCCAATCACCAACGTCACAATTCCGCAGGCATAGACGAAGTAAAGAATGAACTCCACGATCTGGGTCACTGACCCATCCAGTTGGGATGTATCTCCCCCACCTTCCATCAACGACGGCTTGTCCACCTGGAGCGCTACCGCTGTCTTGGCCTGGAACAGCGCCCACATTGCCGCGATAGTGCATGCAACATATTTGATAAATCGAAAAAAACGCATTCCGTACATAGTCCTTCTCCTTTTTAGTACATACAATACTACACACAACGCAATGCTGCATGCAATCAGATTAGCTGCCGGATGCCTATCCGGTTTTTGCGCACCTCTCGTTTCGCTTCCTTCTCCTTTCGTACCTCGCTTTCAAACTCTTTCCTGGTCAACGCCTCGGTGTTGTCACCAGAGCGTGTCCGGAGCGCCGCCTTAACCTTGCCGGGATCATCGACATATACCTTCAGGTCGTGGGAGGCACGGGTGGCCGCCACCATGAAACTTCGTTGGTTCGTCGTGTTGCGGCGCCAGGACTCCATCACCATCAGCACATCCCTGTCGGTCTTTCCCTGGACGCCGTAGGCAGTCCGGGCGTAGTCGTGTTCAAAATGTCGATGCTTTAGATCACTCAATGGCAGGCGGTAATCCTTGCCTTCGGAATCCTCCAGCCACACCTGGTCTTTTGTTCCCTGGACCACGGTCATCTCCATGTTCCGCTTAAGCCCTTCTCGATTGCTGTTATCCAGCCAGCGCAACCGATCTCCCTTGGCCAGGTTCATTGACTCTTCAATGAACACCTGCAGGCCGCCGGGGCGGTCTGCCCCAACCCGGCTCGGATCTATACAGACGATGCGGCCATCCTCCTGAGCCCGCAGCGCGATGACATTGGTTTGGTTGTTGTTGCCGACAACCTGAAAGTATTCATGCCGGTCTATCGCCAGCTTTGCCTTGGGATCACGGTATTCGTAGTTAAACCGAACGAACTGGCCTTTCTGGTACTGCCCGGCCAGCTTTTTCACCTCCTCAGTCAACGGCACATCGACAAAGGACGTTACATTAGCGTCTTCCCCGACGATCACCCCTTGATCCCGCAGGCCAGTGCGGACCAGGGAGTTGATCATTCGGCGCTGCTCATTTGTCGGCGCTACAACCAGTGTGTTTGCCCGGTGCTCGGGGGTCCTGCTCAGATACTCCGCTGACAAGGATTCGAGCGGTTCATATCGACTGCGCGGGTCCCTCGCAGCGACCACCTGTCCAGCACCGTTCATCACGTCAAAGGCTTCGGTATAGCGCTTTGCCATAACGTGATCGACAACACTGCGGAGCTGATCTGTTTTCTGGCGCATCCGCTTATCAATCGTCGCCAGCTCAATGCCGGCATCCTGGAGCTGCTTGAATCCGCGACCGGCCCCTACCGACTCCAACTGCTGGTGATCTCCGACAAACAGCACTCGGGCATCTTTCTCCTGGGCCATCGCCATCAACCGGTTGATCTTGTCAGTGCCGAGCATCGAGGACTCATCAACTATCCAGATCTGCTTACCTGGCCGGCCTCCCTTGTGGGCGGACTTATCAACCAGAAAGCGGTCCACGGTCATACCCGGAACCGACAGGCTTTTGGTCATTTCGTTGACCGCCTGGTAGGAGGGGGCAAACCCCATAACCTGGTAGCCGTTTTTCTCCAGCAGTTGCTTATAAGCCTTCAGCGTTGTTGTCTTGCCAACTCCAGGATCACCCTGGATGGCAAAGAATCGGGACTGGGATTGAACGGATGCCAGAACCGCCGCCTGTTGCTGGTCATTGAGACTGGTTTTCGCCAGGAAAGCGCGCGCCTTCTTACCGCCAACAAGGGCCTTGCCCTTGGCAACCAGGCGTCCCGACTCCAGCAGACTGATCAACCGCTTCTCTGCCTGCTTGGCCGCCGGTGTCGTCCATAGAACATCTTTCCGGTGTTTGTCCCTGTCCGCGTCTGTGTGCCTACGGCCCTCGACCAATCTGGAGGCGCGCTTCAACCGCTGGATCTCGGCATCCAAAGCTGCAAAACTCCCGCGTCCCAACCCTAACCGCATGGTTTCCTTCTTCAGCTCCAACTCTGTAAAGCTCATATCCTTTTCAAGCAGGTGGCTAATCGCCGCCTGAACGTCGCGGCGCACCAGGTTCTTTTCAGCCTCCCCTCCAGACTGGGAGGGCCGGCGCCAGTCAGTAATCGCTGGTGACAGGGCGTGGTCCGCCGCCCTCTCTTTCCAGATCGCTCCCAACTCTTCCCTGGGGATCGCTTCTTTACGCCGGCGCGTAAGTAAGGCCACTTGCTTCGCGTAAGCACTGTCATATGCAAGGCCGCGGTCCTCGAAATAGGATTTGATCTGTCCAGCCCTCTTACTGAATTCCGACATCAGTTCATCAGGGATACCCTCAATTTCGAACAGTCGAGGATCACGATGCCGCTGAAGGGTAAAGCCACGAGCCTGCAGCTCACGGGCCAGCGCCATGCGGTACGCCATACCGCCTTCCATGATGGCGTCACGGTCGATCAGCTTTTCGTTAGCTATCGAGCGCCAACCATGGGGCGTCTTCGTGGCATTTATAAGGACTGCGTGGGTGTGGAGCTGGGGATCAAGTTCGCGGGACACGTCATGGGTAAACGTTGCAAACACGGCATTTTTCGCCGGCAGGCGGACGACTTCACCGTTCACCGACAAACGGGTTTGCAAATAGGACCGTTCGATATGGGCAAGGGCCTCTTTAACGGCTTTATTATGTGCTTCACGCACATCGGTGAGGTCATAGACTTCACTGAGTATGGACACCGACTTGGGGGCGCTAAACGTCAGATCCCAACCGGGGCGGTGCTCGATGCCTTCCTTGGTTCTCCGCCCTAGTTGCTCGCCATCCACCTGGCCATTCAGCAAGGCAGCAAAACGGTCAGGATCAACCTGGCCCGACAGGCCGAGCTCGTCACTACCAAAACCCACCCACTCAGAGTGCTCAATACCCTGATCCTGGGTGTAGTAGTTGTCATGCGAGTAATAGCGCGTGGCATCGCCACTGCTTGTTACAGCACTCACTGTTAACATCCTTGTTGTCCTTCTCCTAGATCAACGGCTCGATTCCATCGAGTGGTGAGTTTGTGGCTTCTGCGGTTTCTTCCACAGAATGTCGCTGCATCGCCGGCAAGGATCGCGGTACGAACGGTACCGCAATCTCCGGCCAGGACTTATAGGTAAAGGTGGCCTTTGATGTCGGCCAATCTCCAGCAAAGCGGAGAAAGGCAGTGAGATCCGGAATGGTCGCAATCTCGGAGGCAGTCACCAGCGCCTGGCGCTCCCGCCTGTCGGAAGCATTCAGGTTGTCATTGGTACCAAACGAAATACCCTGTTGCTCCGACATGACATCTTCTTCCAGGAGCATTTTACTGTTCCACTCCGCAGCGTCCGGTTCGCTGGTACGGAACACCAATTTTGTGCCGAGCATGGACATAATACTTTTAACCGGTTTTTCGCCATAAATGTCCTGCAGCTCGTTGACGCTTGCAAACCCCAGCAACATTCGAAGACCGTGCTTCCTTCCTTCAAAAACACCCTTACCAAGAGAGTTAATTTTTTCGAAACTCTGCAGCTCATCAACGGCTGCCCAAATGACCCTTTCAGAAGACTTCGGAAGCGACAACACCGCCTTCACCAAGGTATCGATCCAGGCCGTAACAACCGGGTTCACGCTGTCCAATTGGTCCTCAGTCACCCGAATAAAAACCCAGCCTTTTTGAGAGTCATCTGCCGCCCATTCACGGAACGAAAACTGCTCCCTTTCCTCTAAGCCACGCAGATACCAAAAGCTACGAATTTTCGGAACCAAAGTCCCGATCACCGACATGGCATGTTCCGGCGAACTGGGATCAATAACCATGTCCGCGAGCGTACCTTTTAGAAGCTCGTTAACACCGCGAATTTTGATAATCTGATCCTCGCCCAAGGCATCCTTTTCTACCTTTTCATGGGCTACGGTCAGCACATCAACCAAGTCATCTATGGTTGTTTTTCCCTCCTGTTTCAGGCGATAAAAAAGCCAGGAAAGAACCGTCAAAGATGCTTCAGGCCAATGTTCATTGCCGTTGCTCCCCCCTTGAGGCAGAGGAACAAATGACTTCGCGAGACGCTCAAAATCGAACAGTTCCTCGCCTTCGTTGTAGGGCATCCAACCAACAGAGCGGTCATCGAAAGGCGAAAGAATTTTGTCCGTTTCCGGATTAAAAAGATGCTGCGTGAACTCTCCCGTTTTATCGACAATGACACCTTTGTGCCCTTGCGCTTTTGCCCAGCTCACAACCGCTAAAAGCGCCTGGCTTTTTCCGGTTCCCGTATCGCCGGAAAACCCCATATGGCGATTCTCCAATGAGCGCAACATGGGGATATTTCCCAACATTAGGGAGGACTCATTTTTGAGTCGTTTTATAGCAGCAGATAGCTCCCCAGCGTCGGCAAATTTACCACCCCTAATAAACTCAGAATCGGACCGGCGACTTTGGTATCGCAGTAGAGCAACAGACAGAAAAAAGACACAAACCAGAGCGACAGGCAATGCCCCTAAACCGGCATAAACCGCGTTCGTTTCAACCCTCTTTTTGGAGTCAGCCAAGACAGAAACTTCATCATTCCTGGTCACGGAGAAAGACCCGACGGTTCCATCCTGGTAATGAAGAGACATTCTCTCCCTGGAGGGAAAGTATCCGGCCTTCATGCCATCAGCAACCTGAAAGGCAGACCAGTTTTTGAAATCATAGAGAGGGGTTATCAGCGAAAAAACGCCAACGAAGGAAGCGACATAAAAGAGAAAAAAGAAGCCAATAACCAGGCCGATAGAACTTCCCTTTAATGATACGCCTGTTGTCGCTCTCCGGTATCCTTTCCAAAGATCAATCGTGCTCATAGTCGATTCCATTCTCCAGGATGAGATGCTTCATCTCTGGCAGCTCATCCCTGAACTGCCGATCCATTTCCTTTAAGACTTCATCGCCACGCGACCTCACAAGTTGGCGCATGAAGAACAAAGTTTTAAGCGACACAAATTCCAGACGGCGCTCCTGTTCCGTGAGCTTTTCACGGAGATCAAGGCCATCTTTTATTAAGGCGGATATGTGATGTGAACGAGTTTTGACGGGGCTTTCATCGATCACCTGTTGGATCTCAGCCAGCAACTCATTATCTATATCGAAGGATATCTTTACTTTCCCTGTCATATCTAACTCCCTGTTAAGACAAGGATAATATAACGTAATATTCAATAATATTCAAGAATACACAAAGTAATAGATTATAATACCGTATTTTAGTAGTAATATCAGCAGGTTATAGGAACATATACCAGCAACGACAGTTGCGTATGGTATGTAGCTCCACGGAGCGAAGCGACGGGGGGCTACCCCCCGGCGAATCGAGGAGGCCGGCCAGGCCGACATCCTTTGAGCCCTCCCATTTCGGCGCGCCGAAATGGGAGGGCCAACGCCCTGCGGGCGGGGCAATAGGGAAGAGAGAGTGTCCCGGCTTGGGAGTCTGGGAGCAACCATTTCGGCGCGCCGAATTAACCCCGGCGGAAGCTTTACCCGGCGCGAACCTTTACCCGGCTGGGCGAAGATGGGAGTTGCCGGCCTGGTTATTTCGGCGCGCCGAAATAACCAGGCATACGCCGCGTGCGGCGGGGCGATAGGGAAGAGAGAGTGTCGCCGGAGGGCGAGGGTAAGTAAACCTGACCATGGACAATAAAGACGGGAAGAGGCCTAAAAAAAGGCCTCAAGAAATAGGCACCAATAAATCAAGCTGCTACAGGCTGGGAGGATTGGCTGGCCTCGATTAGCCCTGCACCCAGGTCAGCCGCCACTGCCTCAAACGCCAAAGGCACAACTGCCTGCCCCATGATTTCATGGGCAACCGTTTCGCTGATCGTGGGTGTATCGATATACGTCTCTGCAATTCCTTTCATTCGTGCGTGTTCAATTCGGGTGATCTTGCGGGAGAGGTTTGGATTCTGAGGATGAAGGATAAATGGATCGGTCGTTCCTCCTTTGTAGTACCTCCGCGTAATGGTGGAGATTCTTATATCAGCTCCAGAAAACAGCTGACGCCTGAACCCCTTACCGTTTTCTTTATCCTTTTTTGCTTTTAAATTCAGGTAATCGTAAGGCTTCCAGATGGGGCTATCCAGGGGAATAGATTCGAGGACATCGGCCAACGAATCAGGCTTGCTATAAAGAGAGCTAACAGCATCCAGGTTGAAGCTGCATTCTAGCCCCTCCGTCATCGCCACCAAACAGAATCGGTCGCGATCTTCCAGGGCACCAAATTCGTTTCCGTTGATAACCCTTTCTTGAAGGTCATAACCGAAAGAAGACAGTACGCTTCGAATGGCACTCATACTGGCCGTGCCGGCATACTGTTTGACGTTCTCCAGAATGACCAATGCCGGGTCGGTCGCCTGCACCCAGTTTAGAAAGTAGATAAACAACGCCCCGGCCTCAAGATGATCCTCCGCATGTTTGAGGCCATTTTTAGCCATGCCGGAAATGGAAGCACCGGTGCAGGGTAACCCAAGAACCAGGACATCACTTTTAGGTGCTTTGTCGAGGCATACGTCTTTGATATCAGCCTCTATGAATATTGTGTCTTCGGAAAAGAGTTCAGGGTTTCTGTCAATGCTGATATCCAGGTACTGGCAGTCTCGTTCAAGAGCGACCTGAACAAAGCTACTAACGCCTGCCCGGGCCAGTCCGGAATGAACCGCTTTATCGATGATTCCGCCTCCATGAAACAGGCTATGGATATCCAACGGCTGCTTTAGCCGAAGCTTTGTTAACAGCCGCCCTACCCTGTCGGCGGCCCGTTCCGAGATCCGATGGCGGCGGATTGTGATTCGCCCCCGGCGGATCGCAATCCGCAGTTTCTGATTTTCCCCAAACCACTGGAGCAAAGCCCGGTTGGAAAGATCAATAATGGGCTTGGCATATCCCCTGCTCTTTCGGCTGGAAACGGCGCGGGGGCCACTGGTCGATTTAACCAACACCAGCGCATCGGATCGGGTTGTTTCCAACCGGTACCGAACACCCGCGCCAAAACCCTCGCGGTCCAGCTTGCGCCCTTCCATCCAGATCCTCGGCGCCCCTCGTTGTTGTCCGACTGAGGTAATGATGATCGCCGTCATTGGATCTCTCCCCGGTCGTGGATGCTCGCCATGATGACCAGCCCTGCGCTAACAGCAATGACTGCCTGATCTTCGAAGCGCTCCATGTGGTTGTTTGCGTCCTTGTCGTTATCGGCGACGGCCGTCACGACAAAGGACCGGCCATAGACGTTGATTCGCAATTTTTTGTTCGAGGGAATAAGGACCATATCTGTCTTGCTCCTGCGGTGTGGTGGATGAAATCAATCAGTAGGTGCGGCATAATGGAGGGGTCTGACCTCTCTTAGTCGAAGGATCGGACCGGCCTCGGGGGCTGTGGTGGCCCTCGTGGCCACCCTTCCCTATCTGGCGCGCTGTGCGGCCATCAAAACTGCCCTGAAATCCCGAACGGACAGCGGCCCCAGCCTTACGGCGCTGGCGTCTTTTAGGAACGCTTCCCGGACCTTCGCGGCCAGAGCTCGTTTACTGGGGGTCGATTCGTGCGGAAGGAAATAGCGCATAACGTGTGCCTCTCTGTCGAAGGATCACCGGCAAAATGTGGTGGGCCGGCCAGTACCGAAAGCGGCGGGCATTGCCCGCCGCCTTGCAGTCAGTCGATGAAGCGGAAGATTCCAGCCGCTTCGGGGTGGTCAAGGGCAAATTCGCGGAGCCAGTGGAACTGGCTATTGAAGATGTGTTCCGGTGAATGCCATGACAGATGGCTATAGGCCATCAGGCAGATAGCTACGCCCGTCGCTTCCGCAGAAAGCTCAACGTCCGAATAGTTCTCTGCATTCACCAATCGGAAAGTTCCTTCAGTGCCCGGAGACATGAAGAACCCACCATTCGAGAGTTTGAAGAACTCCCAGTAACCGCCGTTGTATTCCTCACAGTATCTATCCATGAGATTGAAGATCAGCGGCTCAACCAACGTCATGCCGTGACGGAAGAAGTGCGGCAGGGCGCGAAGGCGCATCTTGCCGGTGAGAGGGGAAGCTACGATTTGAGTTTCTGGTTGTGCGGACATAATGTCTCACCTCTATTGCAGTTGTCGAAGGATCAAACCAAGCCAGCGGAGCCAGGCGTACCTGGTGGTGTGCCCCAACTGACACTTACTATTATATACCACTGTGGTATTTATGCAAGTATATTTCCCTCTTTTTTGTAACAGAAATCCCATTCTGCCAATGAGTTACGCCAGTTTCGGCGTGCCGAATTGTCCGCACCTCCCGCACTGAGCGCAGCGAAGAAAGGCCGCGCACCGGTTCCCGCCGGACACCTTGTCCTGGATGCGGCCGTAGCCCAAACCAGGCAGCGCCGGCGCACAGAGCTGCGGGGGCACCGCCCCCGCCCATCCAAAGCATCAGTTACAGAGCATCAGGCAACACCAGGTGCACCAGGAATAGGGGAGTACCACGGGGGCCCCGCTACGCGGGGATCATCCTGCGGTGGTGATCCTGCAGGGCCAGGGGCCCGGAAGGTTCACGACCGCGAGCAGGGGAGGCGTTAAACAGTCTCGGAAGTGCCGGCGCCAGCCGGCGGTGGAGAGTCTGTTGCCGACAGGTAGAGGTCCAGGGCTCTGCCCTGGTCGCCCAGCGGGCGAAACAACAACCAGGAGCATCAGCCGGCACCGGTTATCCACGGCCCGAGGGCCGGCGACCCAGCGTGTCAGATTGCCCGGCCATCAACACCCCGCAACCAGTATCCAGGATGCACTCGCCGGCCCGAGTCCCGCCGGATTCCCTGGACCCCAAAAAGTCCAGGGGAGCCGGCGGGATTTAGGCGGTGGGCAACCGGTGACGGATGAGGCAGCCTTGATGGCCATCAGGGTCCAGGGCAAAGCCCTGGTCGCCGGGACGGCGAAAGCGAAAGGGATACGGAGGGCGACAGTCCCGGCCAGCGGCCGGGATGAGCGATCAGCGAACCCGCAGCAGCCCGGCCCGTAGGGTTCGCCATTTAGACCCTGTTAACCTGGAACTCGGGCGCTCAGACAGCCAGAAACCCTCCGGGCTGTGAATAGACCAATCTCCAGAGCAACACAGGCGAGAATTGCCGCAGCAACTGGGTTCGGCTCAAGCACTAGGTAGGCTGCGACCGCAGTCCCCAGGTTGCTAACTGCGGCCATAGCGAAGACGGCTACTTTACTGAAACCATGCCGCTGTCCCGCGAGGGGTAGGGCGAGCATCGAAACAGCCACCCAGGCGGCAATGACGACGGTGAAAATGACTTCCATCATTGCTTCAATCTCCTCATTTATCCACTCGGAATCTGTAGGGGTTACGCCCTACATCTTGTAAGAGCCGTCCTCGTTTTGCTCCAATCCATAGGTGTACGAGACACCCACCTTCAACGAAAGCTGAAGCTCAAACTTATCAGCTCCCTCCCCAAACTGTGTCTCCAGCTCTCGAAATCCATCGATGGAGGCGGAGACGTCTGTATGGGTGAGACTGCTTATGGCCCCAGCAAGAGCCTTTTCAATTTCCTCAATACTGACTGCCTTGAGGGGTCTGGTTTCATCACTCATGTTTGATCCTATGGCAGTCAGTTAGCTCTAAGAGCTTCAAGCTGCTCTTTGCTGATGTTAAATCGTAACAATTCACGGGGAGTTTCTAAGGTCATGATCCCGGTACCATCATCCTTCAGTGTCACCTTCACGTCCTTCGCAGTCAGCAACCGTGCAGGCTTCTCCTTCTTCGCCTTCCCGGCTTGTGGCTTCTTCTTCCTAGCCTTGACCTTATCGACAACCTCTTTCACGGCAGCCCGCAGGTTCTCACCTTTCTCAAGCCCTTGTGTGATTCTGGCCTGCAACGTAGCCACATCCTCCGGCTTACCGCGCTTGCTGACCTGAACCATCCCGTTCAGAACTTTCGCATCGGTGATCCCATGATCCAGGGCAAAGTTCCCCAGTTCATCTGGAAGATTTGCCAGGGACAGAACCTCACTGAAGGCGGCGGCACTCAGGCCCAGCTTTCGGGCAGCCGCACCCTTGGGCGACTCCACACCCTTGCTCTCCAGGTCCTCCACGATGTCTCGGTAAGCATAGGCGCGCTCCAATGGCGTCAGCGATTCCGCCCCGTCGTCATTGTGGAGCAGCTGGCTGATCAGCGTTCCGGCCCGGTCCTCCCTGTCCGTAACCTGGTCTACCTTGGCCAGCAGATAATCGATCTTGCTGGACGGGAGAATGCTGCGCCACCGACACTCCCCATCCAGGATATCGTAATAGAGCTGACCATCATCCCCCCGAACACCGGGCCAGACGGTGATAGCCTCTTGCTGGCCATCTTCCTCCAGCTGGACGCGCCGACGCTCCAGGACCTCTTCAGGGAAATGCTTTCGCGGCTGGTTGGGATCAGGCCGCAAGAAATCCTTATGGATCTCGATGACCTCCACCGAAGTGGCGCGGGAGCTGACATTATCCTGCATTGCATCCGTCAGGGTGGTGTCCGTGGCCCGTCCGGATGGCTTAGTAAACATATTAGTCATGCGTGACCTCCTTGATTTCGTTCGCCCATGCTACTAATGCTTTTCGGCTCTTACTGGTTTCCGCCAACATCAGGGGGCTCTGTCCCTGGCCGGTGGTCCGGGGGAAATCGACGGTATAAGGTAAGTAGGATTCCAAAAGCGGGAAGGGCGCTTCTTCCTTTGCGTTTACAAAATCTTTCCACTCCGACGTATTGTCTCGAATGGCACTACCAAAAATCCAGGTCTTGGGTAATCCATCGGTTAGCTGCTGACGGCTTTTGATCATATCGGTCAGCTCTGCCAGAGCCCACAAGTCAATTGGATTCGGCAGGGTGGGAATCAGGATATAGTCGGAAGCCTTGATGATCGAGGCAATCACATCCCGGCGACCGCTGGTGACAAACGAGCTCATGCCGTCCACCAGGACGTAATCATAGTCCTCCTTCAACTTGAGGATCTGGCTGCCGGCGTTGGAATGGCTGTTGCCAACCATGAGAGGGGTAGGGTGGCCGTGATTGTCGGCCATTGCCGCCCAATCCAGGCAAGAGTGACGCGCGTCCACATCCACCACGGCCACCCGGTGCCCTTCTGCCATCAGAAAGGAGGCAAGGCACACGGTAGATGTAGACTTGGTGACCCCGCCCTTATCATTGATAAACGAAATTACTTTACCCATTGTCCTGCTCCTTATCGTCGCGTTTCGGCGCGCCGAAATCGTGATTAATCATGTTATTCCAGTCGGCCCCGTCAACTGCGGGAAAGTCGTTCCGGTAGGAACTACCGACACCCGACACCAGCTCTTTCAGGCGTTCCCCCTGGCGAGCGCCGCCCTGATCGTTATTGAATGCCCCGATCACCTCTGCGCCAGGGAATCGCTCGAACAGCTTCTCCAGGCGACCAGAAACCTCCTTCGACCAGTTTCCCCCCGCAGACACAAACAAGGTATGGGGCGGATTCCTGTACTGGTAATAGGAAAGCGCCTCTATCCCTGACTCACACACCACAATGCTATTCAGGGTGGCGGGAATACGGCTCACCCACAATGACTTAAACCCCTTCGAGCTGAACGACGTGAAACCAAACGCCTTCACCTCATACCCGCACAGACCCTTATCATCCCAGTGCGGAAAAATAAGCGCGCCTTTGAATCCTTTCAGGATTCGGCCCTGGAAGGGAAGGGCTGTTAGCGTTTCCTGGCGAATGCCACGGGACTCTGCATAGGATGAGCTGTCTACCGGATGGAACCGCCGCAAATAGTCCACGACGTCTGACCGGCTTTTCTTCTGCGGAGCGGGCCTGTCATAGTCCTGGATACCGGAAGGCGCCGGCATCCGTAGGTGGTCACGGAGAATCTTACGCACCTCACCAATCGACACCTGTTCCCGCATTTGCACAAAATCGATAATGGAACCGGCTTCGTTCTCCGGGTCGACCGGGTTGAACCACCGCCAATGGCCGGTTGCCGGGTTGATCGAAACCACCAGATGGTTCCCCGCTTCGTCACGCATAGAATACGTGTGACGCGTCGATTTCTTACTATCCCGCTGGTAGCCATGCAAGGCCGCGAACTCAGCCAGGTTGACCTCTCGCTTGAACATATCCAGCTCATCATTCCGTGACAGCATCCCTATCCCTCCCTAACGCTCAGTGCTTCGCCGCTGGCAACGTGACCCGCGCAACCAGGTCGGAGACCTCTGCTTCAGGCACTCCAGCCTCCCTCAGCAGATCCGGTAAAACGTCGGCCAGCATGTAGTTGGTGGCAGCCGAATTCGGCTGCCGGCTTCCTCGCTCCCACTCGGCCACCCGGGACAGGGTATAGCTGGTACCCAATGCGTCGTTAAGGTCGTCCAGGGCAGACAGCTCCAGCTCTCCATGAAGCGTTCGCCAGGACGACACCAGGTTTGGTTCGGTGGGGCGGGGTGCCGCTGGGCGCCCCGGTCCCGATACATTTTTCGTGCTTGCCACAATACTCTCCAATTTCGCCTCCCGGAGCATCGCAGCATCAAACACCTGGTCATGCGGCACGGGAGGCCTCCAGCTTCACCCGGAGCTCATTACAGTCGAAAGAATGGCAGTTCAGTGCCACCCGGTTATTGTCCTCAGCGTACACCCGCCACCCGGAGGGCGACTCGATGACACGCCTTACAAACAGCAGGGGAGCCTTAAATTCCCCCCGTCCGAAATTGCGCTCGTTATCCCTGGCGTAATCGTCAGTCATCACGCCGGTACACCGAAACCCCTCATATTGCCCGTTTACAATGGCCCGTAGGGCGTGCCGTACAGTCCATTTCTTGGGCATTTTATCCAGGGGCTTGAGCCGATCCATGTGGAAGGGCGAAAACACCCGAATAGCCGGCTCCATGCTGCAGGTAACCGACACCCCAAAGACCTCCACAGGGCCACGCTCGAAATCAGCCGCGGCCAACACCTGAACCAGGTCCCTCAGTGAGAAATCAACCGCCCGGAGCACGCCACACAAGGCCGAAAAACCAGCTCCCCGGGTAGGGGAGAAATGGAACCGCGCGCACTCGGCCCCCACCTTCTGAGCATTATCCAGCATGGTCATGGACAAATCCTGACACTCGGCTCCCCATAGCGAAATCTTCACCTGGCAATCCTGGACATACACTTCTCGCAAGGAACGAACCAGGTGCCAGTCCGTTGCACTGTCCACTGAGTCAATCTGATGAATTTGAGATTCCATGTCTCACCTCTATTCCAGTTGTCGAAGGATCAAACCAAGTCAGCGGGGCCAGGCGAACCTGGTGGTGTGCCCCAACTGACTCTAATCATTATATACCAACACGGTATTTAAACAAGGTATTACAGTATTATTTTTGTGAAAAATTCTACACCCAACAAAAGAGTTACGCCGGTTTCGGCGCGCCGAAATCTCCGGGTTAGGGCAAGTCACCGCAACCGGCGGGGCAGCAATCGGGGTCGATCCCATGAACACACAACCCGGCATCCAGGCAGGACTGCCTCATCTCATCCACTTCCTCCGGTGAGTGGTAGTCGCACTCCCGCGCGACATAAAGAATCGTTGCCCTCAGATCTCGGTCCTTCGCCTGGGAGACAATCCGGTCAACGCTCAGTGAGAAGTTAGCGATGTACACCTCATAGGAGCACCCACAAGCCTTGATATTTTTGTTGGCCAGTCTATTAATCTGCCTTGCCACACCCTCCAGCATAAGCGGGTTATAAGCCCCGTCCTTAACCGGGGAGTAAACGTTGTCAATATCCACTGACTCAAAATTCTGATAAGCCATGCCTCACCTCTATTGCAGTTGTCGAAGGATCAAACCAAGCCAGCGGAGCCAGGCGTACCTGGTGGACTCACCTCTATTGCAGTTGTCGAAGGATCAAACCAAGCCAGCGGAGCCAGGCGTACCTGGTGGTGTGCCCCAACTGACACTTACTATTATATACTACTGTGGTATTTATGCAAGTATATTTCCCTCTTTTTTGTAGCAGAAATCCCATTCTGCCAATGAGTTACGCCAGTTTCGGCGTGCCGAATTGTCCGCACCTCCCGCACTGAGCGCAGCGAAGAAAGGCCGCGCACCGGTTCCCGCCGGACACCTTGTCCTGGATGCGGCCGTAGCCCAAACCAGGCAGCGCCGGCGCACAGAGCTGCGGGGGCACCGCCCCCGCCCATCCAAAGCATCAGTTACAGAGCATCAGGCAACACCAGGTGCACCAGGAATAGGGGAGTACCACGGGGGCCCCGCTACGCGGGGATCATCCTGCGGTGGTGATCCTGCAGGGCCAGGGGCCCGGAAGGTTCACGACCGCGAGCAGGGGAGGCGTTAAACAGTCTCGGAAGTGCCGGCGCCAGCCGGCGGTGGAGAGTCTGTTGCCGACAGGTAGAGGTCCAGGGCTCTGCCCTGGTCGCCCAGCGGGCGAAACAACAACCAGGAGCATCAGCCGGCACCGGTTATCCACGGCCCGAGGGCCGGCGACCCAGCGTGTCAGATTGCCCGCCCATCGACACTCCGCAACCAGTATCCAGGATGCACTCGCCGGCCCGAGTCCCGCCGGATT
>CACKRE030000780.1:21843-35720 GCA_902602495.3 Ectocarpus sp. CCAP 1310/34
CCATATGTGGTTGGGCAGCCCCTCCCCCCGCCCTGGTGAAGAACACCAACAACCCCCCCTCTGCTTCCTCAACACAGATCGTCCCTAAATTTCGCCCTTGCCTTCTTCTGATGAGGAAAGAGGTCAAGCGTCAATCCCGGCACCAGCGCGGAGCAGGTATGGTACTGCCCCTTGCAGGACACCGACAAGGCGTCCAAGGATGCCGCGGGCAAGTACTGGGCGACTGCGGGTTGTGACGGCGGCGGCGAGAGGGAGGACGTGCCACAAGCGGGGAAGGTTGTATCGAGAGCAGCGAGCGCACAACAGAGTGCCCATTTCGTTGACGGGGTGGGCTTAGTTTCAGATGGCCGAGACCTCAAAATCTTGGTCCGACGACCAGTGGGCGAATATACTTAAGTATATATATACACGCGCAGGCGGAGAAAAAAAAAAGTGCCTGCAGATTTTTCTTGTGTTTGGAGGTGTACACGTCGATAAACATGCGCCGGACTTGTGTCGTTCTGAATAGCTTGGTTTCAACCCTAACCATTAACCCCAAGTTCTGGATAGCTCGGTTCTCTAACCTAACCGTTAGGGCCAAGTAGAGGTGGGAGATTGGATGATGCGCGCATCGCTATTTCCGGTTTTACATCGCTTGCAGGAACAACCTTCACCCACTCTGCGTTGGCATGCAACAGCAGTATCTTCGTGACCCTGTTTATTATTCCACTGCAAGGTACCTTTACTCTTCCACTGTAAGGGTGGGAAAAGACAGTGCCATGACCGCTCGCTACGTTGGTGTTGTCGCCCATCGTGAAAAGGAAGGGTCGATGAGTGTTTTGTGCGCTCATATCCTAGGGCCACGCGCTAGACTACTGTAGTAGTCCTCCTGGTCCTGTCCTCTATGGCGGGTGCGGAGGCCGGATCGCCGCTCACGCATGCCGTCGTTGCCATATAGGCCACAAACGAGACGGGACAAGGGAGAGAAAAGAGACTACGGCTGCGGCATAAAAAAACGCGCGTTGCGAACACGCGAGAACGCACGACGTGCGGCGCTGCCGCCGCCAAGCCCCGAGTGTCAAACAGCCGGGGCGGGGCACCCCTTGATGACAGAACTGCTAAAAAAATGTGCTCTCTCTTGCCTTGTGTTTACCGTGTCGGCGATTGGTGACCTTCAAGAAGTGGGGGTGAAAGCGTACGCGTGATCAAACCTGGCCTCTTCTGTGCGCACCGCACCGTTCCTAGAAATTGTTGTAGGACGTTTCTGGAACCGGTCTTCAGATCTTGGGCAACAAGGCCACAACCATAGAGTTAAATTGGAAACAGACACCGGTGTGCAATCGTCAAGTTTGACCCGTGGAAGTAGGTCGAGGTTGGCAACCCGACAAAACCAACGATTCAACGCGAGCGTATATAATGCCGCACCTTTCATGACGACAGCAGCAGGAAGTGCGTTGAGCCCCGAGGCCCCAGGCGCCGGCCCTACAGCAGCAGCACTACTGCTGTCGCCCGTCCAACCCTGCTCTTTCACCCCAGATTTCAGCGAGGCATACACAGCGTCCAAGGCACGCAGTTCCAGCCCCTCGTAGCGCCCGCTGCCGACTCCCGTCGCCTTGCCAACGCCATGAGAACCTCCTCCGTTCAGTGTAACTGCTCCAGGAGGTATTGGCGTGGGCGGCGAAGAAGCCGAGGACGATGCTTCGTTTCGAGAGTGGGTCACGAGCCTTGGGAGGAGTAGTCGCCATGAGGCAAGGAGAACTGGGTTTGCGCAGACGTGGGCGTTTGCGCGGACACCAGAAACGTCGAGCTCCGCCCAGAGGTCGGCTGGTGCGGTAGGCGGCGCCGTGCTTGCTCCTGCTTCGCTGCCAGTAGCCACAGCACATGCGGCATCAGTCGGCTGCTGCTGGAGCCCTAGCGGAGTTATTGATGGATTTCGAAATCGCACGGACAGGCTTCGGACAACAACGCTGTCGTCGTTCACAACGGCGTGTAGAGTCTCGAGGCCGGTACATGGCACGGGAGGATCCTGCTTGCTGGTGGTGGGGCTGCTGCTGGTCCTGAAGGAGATGGTGGTCGCCGTGTTTAAGTGGGCTGCGCACCAACCGGCCACTGCTGCTGAATAACGCTCCACGTGCTGTAGAAGAAAAGGGACGTGCAGATTTAAGCGGACCGTGCTCGTTGACCCTGTCTTCACCACCATATCGTGTCGGCCAAGAGGCCCTCTACCCTTGTGTGCGTTTGATCGTGTGTCTGTGCTGTCATGCGTGCGGCGTGACTTGGCTCGACGGAGAGGTCTGTGGGGGCGCCGCAGTTTGAAAGACGTACAAACATACCCCAAAAAGGTTTGTTGGGGTCCCTGCGCTCACCCAACGCACACGCCCACCTAGCACACCCACAACATACATACAGCGAAGGACGTAGAACGTGTGAGCGAATAACCATGGGAGAACCTATCATCGCTAGCATCACTTGCGGGTCCATTGCCGTGGTGATGCTCCTATGGAACTGGCGGATGTACGAGCTGCAAAAGACAAGGGGCAAGGCGTGCGCAAAGGCGTGCGCCAGAGAGGCCCAGCTAAGGTTGAAAGCTCGGGCAGAGGAAGCAGCAGCAGTAGCAGCAGCAGCAGCAGCAGCAGCAGCGGAGGCGGCGGGCGCCAGCCTTGCTGCTGCACCACCAGCAGCGACGTGCGTGTCGACGCAGGCGCCCTCGAAGTCTCCTGCTATCTGCCCGTCCCGCGTGATCAAGCTCGAGTCGCTGCCCGAGTGCAACGAGAGTACTTCGCAATCTCAGGACAAGCAATCGCCTCTCCTGCTGGTGACTAAACCCCGAGAGCGATTGGAGACCGCGCCCCTGTCGCCCCCGCTCTCATCCACCCGCTCGCGGTCGGGAACTGGCTGCTTCTTCACGGATGAGTGAGTTGGCATCCGTTTTTGCTTGCAAGGTACGAGTGCGTCCTCGGGGGGAAGCCGGCCTAGATCTGCTTGTTGTCGTTGCTGCTGAAAAGTTTCCGTGGTGTGCGTTGATTGTGATCTGAAAAAAAAATGCTTGCTGGTTGCTGTTTTGCTGGAAAATGGTTTAACGGCCATCCGTCGCGATATGATGGATACGGTTGCACGTGTCCCTGCTGCCGAAGTAGGTGGTGTTCGCAATGGATTGATTGTCTTCCGTTTCCACCGCTGACCCTGTTAGAATTGCTATGATCCCTCGAGTCTTCTTCGACACAGAGCACAGGCGTTGCTGTCACTGGTGGCGAGGAGAAGAGACGTTGATCCTTCTGAGATTTCTCGCGCGTTTTCTTGCCCGTGTAGAACCGTTTTTTCCTATGTAGCTTCACATTCCCTTACACAGCCGCAACTACGTAACGACAGCGACAACGCGCTGTTTGACGCAGGGAAACCAGCAACTAATCGGCGGGTGGTTTGTATTTGTGTGCGTCAACGGTGCCTGTTTGGAGTTTTAGGCCTTCGCCTCTTCCCCGCCGACCGTTCGCTTCGCTGACCGGTATTTTAGGTAACAATTTGGCCGTTCTGTTGAGAGTTGACTCTCCCGTAAAGCTTGGCAAAAAGAGGGCTATACATAATCGCTCACGTCCCCCTTGCCTCCCTGCCTTCTTCCTGCAAGCAGGTTTGAGACCAACGTTAGGCACAAGTCAGCCCGGCAGCAATGCCTGTCCATCTCGGATCTTGACATGGCGCTCCTGTGATGGGACGGACGCATAGTCTACATACGGATGGATGGATGGATACCGCCGTCGTTTCCCGCCACCATCTCTGCTGCTGCTGCGGGGACATGCACCAGGTGTAGCTATTATCAGCACACGGCCCGCATCCCTCTTCCCGGATAGTAAGAGCGACACCGCGAGACTGATGGGGGGAGGGACCAAGCGTGTAAGGCAGACTTGAGCGTGCGTTTCGTGTGCCGATAAAAGTCGCTCCCCCGGCCGGCTCGAGGCCTCACTGAACGGGGCGCGGACGGTGAACAAAGAAAAAAACATTTGCTGCTTCATCGGTACGCCCCGTGTTCTGCGTTCTTGGGTGTGCTGGTAGATTGCCAAGTACCTGGCACGTCCGGTGTTCTGCGTGGTGGGTAGCATGGTCGGTAGATTGCCAAGTGCTGACATACACCGTCGTGGAAACGGCTTGAAGAAGTTATTAAAATCTGCCCTTCGTGTGTCTGCGTTGCATGCACCGGCGAATTAGTGTGTGGAGTGCCTTGGGGGCCTGGGGACCCGTGAGATTGGAGTATCCGGGCACCGATCTTTTTTTTGTGGTGTTTTTTGTGTCGGTTATTGTATCCCACCGTAGCTTACTCAGCTTTTATTTACACTGCGGCGCATGGATGGGAGGCTCTCTCTCTCTCTCTCTCTCTCTCTCTCTCTCCGGCGAAGATCTCAGACGAATTACTTGCTGTCGCGGCTGCTGTTAGAATCAGGATACCTTTTTTGGAACATGCCCCCCGGGCCGACGAGAAACCGCCGACAGCGGTAGTTACGTTTCAGCTTTTGGAGATTCCGTCGCCATTGTTTTTAGAAAAGGGGGATAGGAAGTTCGTCATGACCCCGATTTGCTTCATGGAGTTAGTTAGCTGCGTGTTTGCCCTGTAGGCGTTGCTAGTGTTCCGCTGCTGCGGTGGGGGTCGTCTGATGCTAAGGTTTTGGAGGCAAGCCAGCTGGCGAGGTGGTTGTTGCTCCCTGCCGACTTGACCTATTGAGTAGGGTATCTCGTTCATCGTGTTGCACTGCTGCATTTTTCTTCCCATGTATTTGATTGATGTTTGGTTCCGCGGAGACGGTGGGAGGGCTGTTTTGGTGACAGGCGTTTGAGTCGGTGTTTTGTGTGAACGTTAAAACGCCAGGTGTTTGGCGTGCTTATTCTCCTTGTTTGGTTTATACATTGGCTGCTTGCTTTCGCAGCAGCGGCGTTACGAGACATCAGACTCGAGTGTAGAAGGTGGTGCTTCGTGCTACGGCGGTGTTTGGAGGATAATGATGCTCCTTCCCCATCTGTCCATCTTTGGTTTTCATGGGCTGCATTGTTTGCGCAGCGTTGCTAGACATGAGGAAGGTATAGCAGTAGGTGGTGTAGTGTGCTGCGACGGTGTTGGATGATGCTCCCTCCCCGTTTCTTCCTCCAAAGCAGTTCGTTGATCCCATAGGTGTTGATATGCATACATTTTCTGAGGTCGGTTTCGTGATGAGTTGATTCGGTTTTGGCTCGACTACATGAGTGGTGTGTACGTGGTTCTTGTGGACCGACGGTGCTTGAAGCGTTCAAGCTTGGATCCGGTTCAAGGAAGAATCTGTTTCATGTCAGCACGACGGATCATATGAACGGTCGAGACACGGTGCACGAAACGTTTGTTTTTCTCAGCTATGACGGGTCGCACCAGTCGAGCTTCCGGTTCTCTCCTTGTTTCGTTTGTGTTCGGCGGTAGAGTTGGTTGTCAGGTGAAGGGAGAAGAGCAGTTAACTATTTCTTGCCCATGCAGGCCTGTCGTTCGGAAACTTTGCTTCCAAGAAAATTGAACGCGGGCGGAGTTACTAGTGGTAGGTGTGGTAGCTTGTGGCGTAGTAGTGTGTGAAGCGTCTAGAACTTTCGCCACGAGGAGGTTAGTTTGGCAGCAAGGGCCTAATTGTATCGTTTGGAGATGTAAAGTAGGGGTATGTGGTTGCTGTGGCTTTCACACCTATAGCGTTGTCGCCTGTGCGGCGTTGAGCGCGGTGTTATGAGTGGTTGTGGATGAGGCCCAAAGGAACCGGGGGGGGTGTGTGAGAGAGAACTGCTGATGTTAATTAGGTGTGTTACTTTTTTTGTCGAATAATAGGTGGTTCGGGATGCAACGAGCATCCTCATCATGTGCTGCATGCGGAGGCAGGGGGGGGGGTCGTTGATTGTAATGCGTGATACACAGGGTCTTGTTATGAACACGGGGGGGGGGAAATCGTGGCAACTTACGACCACAGAGAGGATGAGACGGAGAGAAGGGACTGCACTGTCGGGAATGAATGTGAACGACAGAACGACGTTGAGGTAAGGGTTCAAATCCCGCGCCACGGCTTTGTCGATCTATGAGGCTGAACGCTCCTTTTATCTTGATAACTGAGTTGACTGGCTGATGATTTTCCTGTTGCATGGTGTACAGCAAGTAGCGTTTACTTGTTTTCTTTCAGCAAAGAACGCTTGCTTGGTATTGTCGGGGGGTTAATTGACTATTGGGAGTTTCGTGCGTGATGAGGAAGGGAAGGTCCACGTTCGTTCCTGCACCTACGGCTGCAGCAGACAGAAACATATTTTCGTAAATCAGCTTGGTAGCAACGTCCGTTGTGGGAGGCGGCAGCACGCAACATGGCCCGTACGGACGTGAGAGCAGCGTTCATATTGGCTAAAAAGGGCAAAGCGTCGCCTTGACCAGTTGCCTTGACGCTATTTAGCAGCGTCATGACACAATCGATTTACAGCAACATTGGGGCTTTTCCTCGCTTGCCCCATCAAGCTGTCAACCCCGTCTACTTCCTTCAATTGATGTAACTCCGATCAAACGAACCGTTCCTCCTGCGAACACGTCTTTGGAGGACCGCGCCGGATGTGCACGTAGTATCGTGCAGCAGCGTCGATTCTCTCCTTCCAACCAACCTGCAAACTTGCCACTCTTTCCTCCCTTCTCGCTTCACCCTTCCACATCGATAAAAACATCTCAGGCAGGAACCGCAGGAGGGGGTCCAACCCCTCCCTCCTATGTGACCCCGGTTGGGTCGTCTAGCTAGTAGACGTGGAGGAAGGGGGCCAGATGACAGAATCCAATGATGGGAGAAAAAAGAAAAAACTTCGTACGCCCAGCATCTTGTCCTCAACATTCACGCGAAAATATTAAAAATTGCACCAGCACGCGAGCTGTTTCTCCTCCACCCATTCTTGATCGAAACGGAAACCGCACACACACACAATGTGGGAAGCGTTCCCCGTTCTCCTTTTATTTTATTTTGATCGGTCTCCTCGACGCTCTTTCTCGTTTGGTGCGGTAGCTGGTCTTTCTTTCTATCATTTTTTTTCTATTCCGAGTGAGGTTTGTACCCTATTTTTTTCTGTTTCTTCGTGGGGTCGTGTATGCCGGGTTTTGAGACCACGGGCTCCCAATTTTTTTTTTTAGAGCTAATGTGAGAAACAACAACAACAACAACAATGAGAAACGACGGAAGTTATCCACTCGCTGTACACGAAACACCACCACACGATCAGATTTTCCAACAACGCTCTCCTCCGTTCCTTGAGCAAAATTCGACCAAGAGATAAGAATACATTTTTCACCGCAAAAACTGCAAAAAAAAAAATATGCTGAGCAACAATGAACTTCCGCCATCACTGAAGAGGGGCTAGACGACAAGCGTAAGGACGTAGACTACTTCCATCAAGCAAGACACCCAACACACGGCCGGAACCAAGTCCGCCTCACGCCGCCGGGGGCAGAGAGCGCACGTCACGCATCCCCAAACCCATTCCAAACCAAGAAAACAACGACATGTATGCATGATGGAGCTGTAGAGCAGCATCTACCTACACCCCCCCCACCCCATCGAAGACCGTCACCATCATTGCCTTCTTCCCCCCCCCAAGGCGGGAGGAAGTCAGCCAGCAGTATCAAAAACACGACAAGATCAAGAAATCATGTGGTGTGTAGACTAGAAGGACAAGAAACAACAATCGAAACATGATCACGACGCAATTCGGTAGACACGCCGAGGAGCTCGCATTGCCTCTCGACCCGAACAACACATACATACGCAACACACGCAACACACACACACACACCGTTGGCTCCACGTCAGCCCACGAAAACCACCCACCAGCTGTATACTGTATACATATGATCAAAGCAGCACGAAAATATCAGAGAGCACTCTTCCACCCACAGAGTCGCATCAACCAATCCATACGCTGGCGCCCACCGACGCGTGACTGCCGCAAACAAGCCAGGACATACAAGACGCAGCAACTACCCCGTGCTGCACAGAGATACTCCAAACCTTTTCTTCCCTGTCATGTTCTCTTTTTGACAATCTCAAAATCGCGGCCATCGAAGCCTCCGTCAATTTTACATCCAAATCCTCCGTCCAACGTTGTTGGTACTGCGGCAGAGACCCTTCTGGGGTCTTCCCTCTCACTAATAGTATGGGAGAAACAGCATAGGCAAAGACAAACCCTCAAACACCCTTGGGGGCCACAACGTCAACATATCCAAGCTCGATTTCCATCAACAAAAAATTTGCCATCAACTTTGGCCTAGAGGCATTGCCAACCACTCATCACCCGATACAAAGCCAAATAGAACAATCTTTGCCAACGCCCGCTATTGCTAGCCTCCGTCACCGACGGTCCGTCTCTCCCCCCCGACATTAAACATCATTGACGGATACCACTACAAGTCCACAACAGTCTTACAACAAGCATAAAACTTGCTTGAAACAGCGCGGGAGACGGACCCCGACATAACACTCAGAAAAAAAAATTGCGAAAAACAGCACGAGGGACGGACGACATCACAATAACAAAAAAAAAAGCGAAAGAGCACGTTCCACACTGCCGCGGGTATCCCGCGGACATGCACTTCCGTCATACAAACGAGTCGCCTTGTCTCATCCCATGGATGACCAACACCACCCTACGAGTACCGCCTGTACCTATACCGCAACATCACCTCCAGAAGGAGGTGCTACACCAGGGTGCAGTAGCCGTTTGGTGGTAGTAGCTCTGTCATCCCACCTTTTCAGCTTCTCAGGTCAAATTGCGCGCAAGAACACAACAGATGCGCTGATACATGGGCACACATCAACCCCCCACGTAGACAACCACTGCCCAGGGTGCCATTCATCCACGCAGTCACCACACGCCACCGATCGACTCCATTACTTGTTCAGCAGCATAAGCCAAAGACAAGTCAGCTCTCTGCTTTGTGAGTCACTCAACGCAGCAAGTCTTTAACGTCACGGCACGATGTGCACCATGGTCATCCCCGCGATCAGAACAAGCGGCGACACGAGGCCCACGAGATCCACGATGGGCAGTGCCGCCCTGTTGATGGCCTTCTGCTGGGAGTCCTTCCGCGAAGCCACAAGCTCCTCCTTCTCCGAAGCCCGCCTCCTCCTAGCGCCCACCAGGCTACCCCCCCCGCCCTCCTCGGCCTCAAAGCGCTCCTCCGGGTTGTTCTCGAAAACTGTCTGGCGTCTCGCGTCGCGGGCGCGCTGCCGCCAGGGACGGTGGTAGGCCGCCGGCAAGGCGCCGCTACGTTGGGAGGATACAAGCTGCTGGGCACGGTGACGCTGGTCGACGCCGCCACCGGGCTCTGGGGGCCCCGCGGGTAGATCTCGTTGTTCGTACGGGGAGCCCGGGAGCTGTGAGGGCTCGGCGTGGCCGTCGACGTCGTCGAAGAATACCGCCGATGTGGGGTTGTGCTGCCGCTCTCGGTGAGCGTCATCGGCATCCCCGGAGGGGGGGGCAGCAGCAGCCGTGCCTGTTGGTGAAAGTTTCGGGTTGCCGTCCGAACCGACGAAGACGCGGGCTGGACCCGTCGGCGTGCCGCCGGCGGTGGTGGAGGGGATGCTGTTTGCTGCCCTGCCGTGCGGGGGGATCAAGGCGCTCACCATGTTGAAGCCTGCGTCGTTGCGGCGGGGGTTGAAACCGAGGGGTGCACAAAAAAGGGATCAGGATGTGATGGGCGATCGATGGAAAGACGCGAAGACCATTGTACTGAAGTGCAGCCAGTGGCGCCACCAACGTTCAGCTGGCGCTTCCTGTGTTGTTCTTAGGAGACGGTGACTCGAAAGTTCATCATCTGTAAGACATACCCGATCTTCTTGGTATCTGCGAACAAGTCATGGACTCCGTACCTCCGTCCACAGACATGGTTAGCAACACCGAGGTTGAAACGATCACCCAATGTTCCTATTCACCATCTCATAAGACACAGATACAACGTAGCGTCGAGTACTGTTGGCTTGAAAAGAATGCGTCATCAACGTTCTTCCAACCGACAAAATAAGAAATAAAAAAACAAACAGCAGTAGGTGCGAAAAGCATAAGACCATGATGATACCGTTATGTTGGTCGGCAAGCGTTGCGGCTGCCCGCGCGGGGTGTGTGGTCAAACAGCACCGAACATCAGCAAACTGCTGCCCGAGACCATAAAGGGAAGAGCGGAAAATTGCAGGCGTTTGTATACCTTATTTAAAACATGGCAAAAAAACAAAAACCTTCACGGATGTTTGCCAGTGGTAAAGTAGATGCCTACATCGGACCGGTAATTGGTGTTCTCGAGAGCGGTTGACTTCTTCCGTTCGTTCAACACTACGATCACACTTGCCGTCTTCGTTGCATGCACATCATTGTACAACAGGAAGCGAAACCGCCGGACTCAGGCTTTTACCTCGACCACCGAATGAAGGCACAAGCGCCTCTACCCTCGGAGACGCAAGGAGAGTAGACATCATTATGGACACGGCCGTGAAAGTCATTTTCTCCGAGATGAGATCCGCGCCACGCTCGGAGCTCGTGAGAAATGGAGATGCCGTTGTCTGTGGGTTATTAATAGTGAAGTTCCTGGTGATCAGATGGAGCGGCGAGCACAAAGCAAAAGGGGAGGAATTTAATGAGACGTTGGTGGTGATACAGGAGCAAATTCTGAGGCAATGACCAACGGGGGGGGGTGACGAGCGTTGAGGGAGCGTAGGGCAAGAATATTTCGTTCGTGTCATCACCATGTCCAACCATGTGGTCACTCACGAAAGTACGTGCGTGACGAGCGCTTGTGACGAACCCCGCTTTATGTTCTTCCGCCATGACCAGAAAAAAGAAAATCACTCTTTGTATTTTGGTGGAAACGTAAAAAAACATTCCTTCCAACGGACCGGATGATGGATGACAATCCCCCGCTGAAAAAACTCACCAACCAAGATTCTATTAATGCATAGCTTACGTAGACACCAGTAGTACCAGGAAATACTTTAGAGTGCGAACACCAGACCTCATATATTACAAAGTAAACAGCGGGCTTGGTCGGACCGGGATGATCTCGAGCCAACACAACGAGCAAGTCCGGCTGAGCGCCGCATGCAGCCGTGACGCAGGGGGGCGTGGGGTGGAAATGTCGGTTGGCAGCCGTTCCAGTGCGGAGAGAATCATGTTGACACGCCGGTCGCCTCTTCGGAAGGGTGGCAGTCATGGTGTCATGGGTGCCTTTTCTCCACAGCCCCGCACGTCTGGAACCAAACTCGGCGGGCTGCGGTCCCGCGATGTTCTATAAGTTGACTTCAAATTCAAACCTACAAATTGTGTTGCCACAAATGTTGTTCCTGGTGTACCACACGCACGCACGGTGATACGCCGTGCTCTGGCACTTCGACTCAACACAGGTGATCGCACGGTGAGACGGTAGCCTTCCCACACTCTGGGGTATCCGTGCTACTGCTGCTGTAGGGCGAGGGGGGGACCCGTTTGCTTCTCCCGTGCCAAAGAATGAATCACGTCTCACGTGTCACATGCTTGTCAGTAACTCCCATTGCTGCACACGAACACCCACCTAATTCATTCGCTCCCTTTCTCTGTCCCTCTTTCTTGCTCTCGTGAGCTGGTCCAGGTTCGAAGAGGGAGCCTGAGGTACGAGGCCTGGTATTGATTTCGTCCAGAGCGAGAGAGTGTGGCGGAGACGGGGCGGTCGAGCAACCGTCGCAACCTTTTTGATAAAAACGGCAATCGACGCGTCGAATGCAACACTTTCATTGGTCGGAAGAGTAACATCGCTACCCCCCCGCCCCCTCCCCACGAGACTCTTTTCTTAGATAGAGATGGATTCGTTGTGTAATAAATTAAGAAAATATCTACATGTATCATATTTCATATTTGGGCATCGACACGAGTATGTGTGCTGAATGATTGTGCCGCATTCCTAGTTGGAGTCCCCCTCTGTTTGTTCAAACAACTCACCAACCGTCGTCCCATAGACGACGGCCAAGCACGGAAGGTGGAGGGTGGGGGGTAACCCCAACGGGTTTAGATCAAGATCACAGCAGTGCAGTGTGCGGTGCGGTGGCGTTCTTCTTCAGGAAGGGTCTTCCAGTACAAAGGAGAGGAGCTCAGCGCGAGAGGCACACGTACACAAGGCTTTGCGTTTTGGAATTCGAACTTGCGCGAAGGACATGATGACGTTCACCATACTGCTGCGTGCCGATTGCAGTCGTGTCGTGAACGCTCGCTTCGTGCTAGCCATCGCGGCGGTGATCCTCGCCGTTGCGGATGCCTTCCATGTGCGTGTTTCAATCCCGCTCCGCACCATCGCGATCCCACGAAGACTGCCGTGGGCGCGAACGGCTTCAAGCGGCGACACAACCGTCCTCATGATGAGCACCGCCACGGCTAGCACCACCACCAGGACTACCCCTGCTGTCACGCCTGAGGCCGCCTTAGACCCCATTATCCAAGAGCTGCGAGCAAGGATTGTGGAAGCCCCGGAACCCTTGGAGGGGAACAGAGAGTCTCAACGGCATGCCGACAGGGTTATCTCAACGACGTTCGAAGTCGACTGTGACGGGAACTTGCTGGGCGGCGAGGGGCAAGAGCTCCGACTGGCGAGGGCCCTGGCCCTGGAGACCTTTGTGGTAAGAGAGACGGCAACAAGAATAGCAGTACCGGTTGGCTGATGCCAACGCATGATTCGACAGACGAAATGATCACGCGTAGACAAAACAAAGTTGATCCTGGGGTCCGGTAATGTACATTGTCCGGAGAAAACCCTTCGTACATTGTCGTCCAAGTGTATGAGGCGTAGTCTTTGACATGATGGCATCGCACAGCAGTGCAGCTTCCGTCTGCGCTACGCATGTTTGCCATACTTGGCAGCGAAAAGAGACACCGGGACAGATTTAACTTGGCGTCCGCCAATCAGCTGTTTCCATTTAACTTGGCGCCTACTTGGCGTCCTCTCTATCTTCGAGTAGTTTTGGCAGTTACGCCGCTTTCTTTGTGCGCACCACGTTCGAACCAACCAGTTCAGAGACCGACACACACCAGTCGGGAGCCTGGGAACTGGGTACTGCAACTGGCGAATACCGCACGCGCACAGCAGGATAGAACCAGCAGAGACCACTCTGGTCTCTATGTGCACGAAGTTTCGAACGACAATCTACACTGAGTGTCGATGACGAGCACGCAGCAGCATCCAGAGAGCTTGGAAACAGCGAGGAGCGAGATAACACACACACGCTCACACACGCGATTGTTCATGTCGAGCTACTGGACGACAGCAGCAGTACAGTCGACCCCGCTTTAAGGAGGCTCGCGTTAAGGAAACTCCCCGCCTAAAGGATATTTGTTTTGCCGATCACCGGGGGCCCGGCAGAACATATGATAATGGGGGTACCCCCCTTTTTCTGCCACGTACGCCCCTTTTTTGTGTCCCGTGGGCCTGCGGGCCTGCGGGCCGCTCTTTGCACGAACCACGCACCACAGTGAGTGCAGAAGTAGCGACGCACAGACAGCAGAAGTAGCGAGCGGTCTGCTGCTGCAGCTGCAACTGGGTGTTGGTATAGGATAGATTCCTCTCACCTACCGGCGGTCCATCTGATGCCGCCAAGACAGCCTTGCATAACCTCGTCCCTCACCGAGGGCGAGGTCATCTCTCACTTGGAGGACGTTCGATCCTACAGATAGCGCCCGCAGTTAAGAAACGCCAAAATCGGATCGAGTCTCAATCCCTTCTTCTGGGTCGAAGTACCGGCCCAAGTCGTCCATTTTCGTAAATGGCATTTCTTCTTCCTTGGACTGTCGCATCCTCCCGATTCTGTTATTCCTTAGATTACAACAAGTTCTCTCGTATTTTTTTTTTCTGTTTTGTGATCTCTGAGGACAATCCA
>CACKRE030000781.1:11193-29050 GCA_902602495.3 Ectocarpus sp. CCAP 1310/34
GTCCGCAAGTTCGAGCGCGGAAGGCACGTCGTACTTCAGCGTCCTCCACTCCTTGATAGCCTGCATGGCGATCACGGGCCAGCCAGAAGGAAGTTTCTGGCCTTGTCGGGTGACCGCTCGCACAGAGAAGCGGTAGACCCTGAGAAACCTCCTGCACCACTGGTTCTGCCTGTTGTTGTACTTCTGGCAGCCCTGGAGATCGGATGGCGCCGGCCTCTCTCCGAAGAAGTTCGGGTTGAGTTCGACGGCCTTGTTCTTGAGCATTTTCGTCGAAACACGGGCGGAGATGCCTTCAGAACGCAGCTCGTTGATCCAGTCCACGATCTCGCCCTCGGCCGCTGTGTGCGTCCGGATCCGTCCGGCATGCAGCGACAAGCGCTTGTTGGCTGGCGTCTTCTTGCGCTTCGCTCCGCCCTTGTACGTGTCCATTTTCGCCAGCGCGGCTTCGTACTTGTCGATCTCCTTGACCCACAACGCCAACGTCGATTTGTCGCGAATGCCCAGGACTCTGCTCGCGTAGGTTATCCCAACAGTCCCGTCCGGCCCTTGTGCCCCCTTGACCCTCCTCTGTGAGTACCTCACCGCATCCACCTTAAATTTCAGAGGGTAGCGTTTCCGTTGGCTTCCGCCACCAAACTCGGGGATCGGGAAGCCCGGCGGCTCCAACTCCAGCTGTCCTTTCTTCCTCTTGTTCTTGTTCTCTGCCGGCGTACCGAAGAGAACGCCGCCGAGCCCATCTCCCCGCTCTGTTTCTCCGGGAAACATCATGTCGCCGGATGCATCACCTTTGGCTATTGTGTAATGAGTACGGGCCTTGTAACGGCAATAGCAGTCGATGGAACACCAACAACGCTTGTCTTCCAAGAACGGCCCACTCGGTTTTTTTTTCATTGCGAAACGCGCCCCTAGATGCCCGCGTTGGTTCGACGTCCTTCTGACAAGGTGAGGCTGACAGTTGCGACAAAAAAGGCTTTTGACAAAATTGAGGGAATGAGAATGGTCGAGATTCCATCTTGATGACTGCCAAGATACTTCATGCACTTCATGGTTGAAGAAAAAAACATTGTCCGCGAGTTCGAATGCAAGCCCACCGAAGGCTTTGAGTCGGAGATGGGATGACAGAAAGTAAATACTCAAGTAAACGCCCTCGAAATTGGAAGCCGTATTTGAAGCAAGAGCATTGTACTCGATACGCTGCTCGGTAAACCTCGGATATGGACGGAAAGAGCGAAGCCCTGCTGCTCACCTTCTTCCTCCATGTCGTTGCTGGTACATCTTCATTCCCTTCGTTCGTCTTCGGTTCTTCTCCAAAGGACATGAACCGAATTTCGGGTTTCAATATGTAGAACATTGGACTGAAAAAATGTGGGGAGAAATGAGGGAATCCATCGACCACACAGGGTTCTCTACCACAATTAATCAATTAGTTCATTGGACACCAATAAAAATGAATCGAGTTCGGCGCTAAGGGTCGGGATGTTGAGATGACCAGGAGAACAACGTAAAAGATCGCGTACCACCTACAATGACGACATGAGAAGGAGTATTCTATTTGAGGACAAATGCGGCCAGGCCCGGTGATCTCGTGGTCGATGTCGGAGTCGGGCCGTTGGGTATCGTTTCGTGCCCGCCACCTTGTAAGCTTAATTTGCTACTTGCTCTCCACCTATTCTTTGTGTTCGAGCAGTCGCCGGTGGCGGACACGTTCGCCATCCGGCATCGACACTGTCCCCGAAGAGAAGCAGCTGCTACACAGCATGGATAGAGAAGTCCCTAAAGGATCCTTGTGCGCGTTGATGGGACCTTCAGGCAGTGGCAAGTACACCTGGAGAATATTTCAACCAACAGCCTCTCACCGTTAAATACTCTATATCCACACGATCCACAACACAACGATAGTCTGCATCGCTTCGCTTCGCGGGGTGCCTTGAAGCCCTCCACTGCATTTTCTCTCCCCCTATGACTGTTCTTGGTTCCGCGTGCCAACGAGTGCTCAGGATGTCATGGACCTCATGCTTTTCGGTGCGTCCATTTCGTCGCACTCAGGCAAGAGTCTGCTCGATCTGCTCACCGGAAGAAAGGCTATCGGTCGACGCAGAGGGGGGTTGATGTTCAACGAAAATTCTATCGTCAACCAAAAGGTTTCTCGAGTTGATGCAGGGAGGGGTAGATCCGAGCAGGGGAAGTGGGCTTGGAAATACAACAAGGATCAGATTTAAGTTGCCCCGTGGAAGCACGACTGTCCCGCGAGGCATTTTAAACTCTTGTACAGCTGGTAGAGCCATGTAGGCCAGACTCGATCACGCCTCGCCGTACGTCCACCACCCGGTCGATACACCGTGGCGCTGTGCGCTGCCGCACCCTTTCTCAACGACCCAGGGCTCATACATCTCACAGTCCGGCTACATGCGGCAGGTTCATATCCCCTTCCTGGAAGGGCTTTCGGTCTTGGAGAATTTGGTGATTGCGGTCGTCCT
Source organism: Ectocarpus sp. CCAP 1310/34 (assembly GCA_902602495.3). Lineage (NCBI taxonomy): Eukaryota > Phaeophyceae > Ectocarpales > Ectocarpaceae > Ectocarpus > Ectocarpus sp. CCAP 1310/34. The sequence goes on from CACKRE030000781.1 coordinate 13,671, forward strand.
GAGGTACCCGGGCACTCTTGAGGTGCAAACAAAACGAATTGAAACGTGAGTCTGGGATTGGAACCTGATGTTTCTGCCAGGTAAAACTTGCGATACACATCGTCCCTCCTCACAATACCTACCAAGCACGGAGCCACGCATATCTGGCGAAAATACATCAAAACGACGTGTCCTGCCGCATGTCTCTTGATGGTGCCGTGTTGTTGACGTCCACGTCTAGGGCAATCAAGCTAACGTCCCTAGAGGGAAGCATCAACACCAAAGCGGCCGGCTTGCGCGGGGGACTCAAGCGGCGTTTGTCGCTCGCCCTAGAACTCTTGCCGGACCGCCGACTTCTGTTCCTAGGTTAGAAGTCGCCGAAGTGGTGCTTTAGAGAATACCGGTGATTGTGGGTGATACCTAGTGACTTTGTTGTATCTAGGTAATGTTTGGGATCATTCGTTTTGGTCTTACCTAGTATAATTTGGGAGAGTTGTTGGTGAAACTGTCAAGAATACCAGCAGACATTTAGTAGCCGTGAATCTACCGAGCAAGTTAGCGCTGAGACCAGGAATACCACATATTCCAGGAAGAGAACTAGAAAGTGCACACAATTCCTTTTGTCTGGCATTTTGCTGGCAGCCTCTTTTAGCATCAGGAGCAGTCTCGATTCTTCCCTCGATTGAATGAAGAATGTGCCCACGCGACTGTTCTGTGAATCAATGTTGCACGCAACGAACACCGAAGACGGGCCGGCCTCAGAACTAGATGTCACTTCGTCGCTGGAGCTCATGACTATTCTCAAGCGCCTGTCGACTAAGGTATGATGCGGCGAGAGTTGAACTGACTCGACGTACGTGTGATATGTTGCATTCTAGGATTCAAACATGAGTGTCATCTTGACTGCCTTTTCATTAAGAAATGATTGTGTCACTCCCCGCTAACACGCAGTGATCATCACAGTCTACTTCCACGCAGCACTTGATAGGGGACTTTCTGCTTGGAACGGAGTCCTTTTGTTCTTCCGTGTACTTCCGGGGCGGGCTGTGAACATCACCGGTCGCCCCGGTGGTCTAGTGGGTAGCCTCGCAGCCTGCTAAGGGCCAGGTCATGGGTTCGAGTCCCGGCAGGGAGAGTTTTGTTCTCACTAAATAAATCCTGGTCTAGGATGAAAGCGACGCGCTGCAAAGCTCGTTTGTTAGTAAACCATAATCGACTTCGTAAGTCGCGAGGGAAGGGATTGCTGTACCCTTCTCGCGATAAAAATACCTCAGGCANGTCCACCCCCCCCTCCTATGTGACCCCGGTTGGGTCGTCTAGCCAGTAGAAGTGGAGGATAGGGGCCAGAGGGGCAGACGGCAGAGTCCAATGATGGGAGAGAAACAAACAAAAAAACAAATCACTGTGTCATCTCCGCGCTTGTCCATTTGAATGGGTTCTAATGGGTTCGCCCGCTTCGTTTGCTACTCTTGTACTCCATTTGAATCATCGGTTCTTCGTAACACTTGCTGCTGCCAGCTTCCTCGAGCTCGGTAAGGTAATAGATGGGCAAACTGTATCCATGGCCGAGTGCTATGCCGCTTGCTTTCAGTCGCGCGTCGTACTTCTCGCGCTTGTTTGCTAGAGCCTGGCGCGTGGAAGAAATTACTTCCGAACAGCCCACATGCCTGCACGCTGTACGCACAATGAGACGCGTGTGTCGCCGTGCAGGTTACTTTGGTTGTGGCCATTCATCAGCCTCGACCGAAGCTTTGGCTGCTATTTGCCCACGCGATCCTTCTCAAAGGTGGCAGAACTGTATACTGCGGCCCGGCAGATGAAGCTCTGAGCAGTATCACCAGGAGGGAGGTCTGGGATGTGCAACTAGAGAAGGCGTCAAGATTAATAAGCTGGCGACAGATTTTGCTGTTGGTCGCCCACAAACAAGAGGAGTAGCGGCAGGAGTCACAATTTTGAAGTCTTGCCCGCTACTCCTCTTGTTTGTGGAAGCTTCCATCGAGTATACCACTTTTGCGTGAGCGTCTCTGGCGGAAGAAAAACCGCCCATTCGTTTTCGCGTGAGTCATGCGATTTGCGTCCACGCTACAGTTTCAAGGCCTCCCACCATTATCTAGGACTTTCCAGGAAGGTTTACCACTACCTCGAGGACGTTGGTCTTCATGCCGGAGTTCGAATCATAGATAAAGTTCTTGGAGTGCATGACATGTTTTGAGAGTTCGGCCTTGGCAAGAACCACTTCAGAGACAAAACACGTCAACCTACGAAACAGTCATATTTGCACAGTTTAACTCCGGCACAATCATATATTCAGCTGTCAGTTACGACGAGGAACGACAATGCACTTTACCGGGTTTCGTCGCAAGCGTAGCGCGCCTGGCACATTCAACCTCATGGGATTGGCTTCCGTCATGGCTTCCGTGAAAGGTATTTGGGGGTTTGCGGGAACTTGGGAAAACCTCCCAATCCCTTCAGTAGGTCATGCTACGGCATGGCTTGGAGCAAACCGAGTACCGAAGACACGTACACCGTCTATTTTCGAAGCTGCCTCGATGTTCAAAACGTTTCCGGGCGTTGATGTGCGCGTAATATTGTTGTTTTCACACTACAAACCGTTCCGTTCCCTCTACCCAACACTTTTTTCTGTCCGTACTATAGCATGACTTGACGCGGTCGATTCCCGTGGTCACAGGTTACTTGTTTATGAAAAAAAATTGACCCGAAGGATCCGCACGTCAATAGAAATCACGGATAGATAGTCTAGGACACTCCGCTCGCCTCTCCACGCTACCGTAGACTGGAAAGCAAAAGAAAAAGAAAAAGGGAACAGATGGAGAGAAGGGAAAGGGAAAGAAACAGAGAAAACGACACGCCAGAACCACTACTGTAGCGACAAACAAACAAACAGCGCAACACAAGACAACACGAAACAACACGAAACAGGGCGGGTCACCCGAGACAGTACATGAACATCATCGTCCGTGGGGGCTTGGTGCAATGGTGTAGTGCCGGGGGGGGGGATAAGTCAATCAAGGGGTTCAATCCGGAACACCATTTCGCGCCACTCGGTTCGCCTCTTCGCGTTTTCTGTCTTCCCTGGTCGTCTCGTCCGTCTGCTGCACCCCTCCCGCCGCAGTGGTTGCTAGCTTTGGGCCAGGGTTAGGGATAGGGTTGGGGTTATAGAGAGGTTGACAAAAATATTGTGGCTGTGTAATATGTTGACTTCCTACTTCCGGGTGCTCGAGAAGAACGAATGACCCATCGTCTTTGACCTGTTGTAGTTTTCTCGACTAGACTACACAGGAAATATTTTTTCTGCGCACGAGATTTAGAGATACTCTGACTCGTACAGATAATATTTTGCCCCCTGCATCATCTACTCTTTGCATGAAAGGGTCGAAAAGAACAGATAGTCGACAGGTGTAACACAAGAACGACCGTACACTAAGGGGAAGGCCAGACAACAAGCGGTACTGCAAGCTGCATTGCCTACCTCCCCTAGTCCGCTCTGTAATTCCTCTTCCGCTAAACGGCTCACGTATCGAGCAACATGGATCCGCACGCGAAACAAGACTTCAGGATACAAAACATAAAAGACATGCTCACGGGAGCCCCCTTTTTTCGTCTCAGGTTTCTGCCAAGGTCGAGCTCCGCTCAGCTGGTACTGCCAGTCGCGATGGAAGAAATACCGACACCGAAAAACCCGAAACGCTCTCTTCGAGGTCGATTGGATCGCGCGAGTCGTGTCCGACGATCGACAGAATCTTTGCAGACCACGACGATGCTGACGAGAACTGCCCAACGTGAGTGGCTCGTTAGTTCTCGCTACTCTGTTGTGAACGACGATCTTGGGTAGTGCTTTGCGCTGGAGTTCGAGTCTGCACACAGGACGTCTGTGACCACTGCAGTGAGACGTCCATTCTGCAGCGTCCATGGGCCGCAATATTGTAGGGTTTCCCCCCGGGATTTTCTGTAAGGCCGCTGATTGTCCGGTCCAGTTTATCCTGTAGAGAGTGCCCTGTAAGCCAAGTTGCTATAGAAAAGATCCTGTCCATAGCCGGGCCGCATTGTATCGGTTCGACCCGGTGCTAACCCCGGTTCCTTAGAAAAACAAAAAGTTATCGGGAAAAATTGCTAAACCCTTTTTTCAGCGCGCGCGGCGGTGTGAGCGTGTGATCGCCGTGGTTGTGTTATTGTTGAGCAGCAGCTCGCTGTAGCAGGGCGCTTAAAGCCATGGCGCGACAAGCACGAGGGAGGATGGCAGGCGGGCGGTACGCGGAGTGCATAAAAATCACCACGATCGTGCGCTAGTGGGTGAGGAAGACCTATTTCTCGTGCTTGGGATGTACAGCCTTCTGCGAGCGTGAAAGATGTACGAGCGCGCCACGCGGGAAAGCCTAGCGTGCCACACTCCACCACACTCCAGAACAAATCTCCTCCGACGCTTTGAGCAACGAACTCTTCTCCTCCTGTGGTCTTGGCCTCCTGCAGATTTGCCTTTGAGGTGTGCTGTTGGAACTGGTGTCGGTTCGTCCCTCGGCTACGTTCATCCTACAGGAAATTTGGAGAGCCTGACTAAAAAAACCCTGTCCCCAAACAAAAAAATTCCGGTGCCTATTTTCCGGTTATAAGTGCGGCATCATCGCCTTAACCGGAAAAATACACCTCTACCGGAAAAACGGCCGCCTACCGGAAGTTTCCATCCTATAGTGGAACCCCCCTATTGTTTCCCGATTTTCTGGAGATATTTCGGAAGCCGTTACCCCGTATTTCCTGCAATCCGAAAGTTCCCACTGTAGGAGGACTCCCAGTAGTCGAAGTCATGACCGTTTCCCCTACTTTTTCTCGAAAAACCTTCGCAACGAAGCAGCACGCTGCTTGACGAATTGCAAGACTAAAGACTCTTCCCACAAGTAGACATCTTGCGCACGTGGACCGGGAACTTGGATTCCTTTTCAGTGATTCACGAGTTCTTCAATTATTCGAATTACACGTCATGTCCCGTGTGAAACGAAACACGCAATAACAAAACATTCCAAAGAGAGGGAGCCCACTAGCAACAACCTCCGGGCTGGCACATTGCAAGGGCAAGCAAGCATTCCGGACAGGATCCTGGATATCTTGGTGAGGCGAGCGCAACCTTTGTGCGGAATACCTCTTTGGGGTGCCTTCGGGAGGGTTCTTCTGGAGTACTTCGTCATGCGCCACAAAAATTGCCAGAGGGTCTCTCAGTGTAATCCTCGATCCCGCCCCAAAATTGTAGCGGAAAATGCCCAATTCATTTCCACGCTCCGCGTTTTTTGAGGTAGACATGAACTAAACGGATGAAGCACGAAGGCGTAGAGTTCTAGTGTTAATCGGTTCCTCGAGTGGATCATTGTCGATGTTGTGTCATGGCTGCGACGCCGAGCCTCTAACACATGGGAGATTGGCTCTCGTACGTGTTAGTAATATGTTGTGCATGCCGCCTAGACGTTCTGCCTGTTGCTGCGTGTTTTCTTGGTGTTTCAATATAGCGGTTGATGTGCTACACGTGGAGAGTATCAGAGCAAGCGACGGCCCTCTGAGCATGACGAGTTCGGTAGAGATTGTCGCCAATGAGACGCAACCTACTACTCTGGCAGAAGCGGTCATCGAGCACGGCGAGACAAAGTAAGGTGAACCAACCATTTCATCGCTTGTTTCCTGTATCGGGAGCGCTGGTACGGCCAAGTGTGAGCCATGACACACGATAGACTTCCTTCCCGGAAACCTATCTTTGGAGAGACGCTCGCCACCGTTCACGTACTACACAGACACGCCAAACGATTCTTTATGAACCCTTGCGTGATACCATGGTACACACGAGGTGCACCGTATTTCTCTTTCCTCCTTCGTGTCTGCCTCTGAATGGTTGCTGAACATGTATTCAACGCCCACCGGACCGCCTGATCAAGGCAGCACCCGCCAAGCGAGAAAAAAACCCGGTGTGGAAAATCGCAGCAGCGTTGATGACACGTTCCTTAAAAAGTGGCTACGCCAAGTAAGTCAGAGGTAGAGCCGCCAGTATAGTCGTTACTCTCACCGTGTGGACCAAGGCACGATATCCGTGCTTCCCAAACCATCGGATGACGCTGTGACAGGTACACGTAACGTTTCTCGCCATTCCGCCGAAAGGAAACTAGACCCCGACAAGGAGTGCTACCCCGTTGTGCACAGGCAGTTCGGTCGAGTTTTCTTAAACTAAGCTGCAAGTTGAATATCGTTCCAGAAGCCTGACCAAATTGTACCACTTCGCCCACCCGCCGTACACGATGGCAGGTTCCTCCCGCCCAGAGGCAAGTGTAGAATTCGGCAACGAATGATAGATACGTGCTCGGGGTAGAAGCTATTCATCTGCTACCAACAGAGAATGCACTCCTCAACGCAGTGCGACTCCAACGTAGTAGTCCCGAACGCATGTTGACGTATCCGTATGTTGTCGTTAGGGGCTTTGACTGTAACGCAGAGCATTGTAGTTGAATTTGGGCGAACCGGATAGCCGCTATGTTCCAATAGTTTTCTTCGAAGGCTTCCGCTGATATCTACTGTTCATATTTTTCCCACCGCACAACCTTGATCCGTAGTCACATAAAAGAATTTCTATCCCTTGTGTCGCATCTCCTACGACGATCGCTCGAGCACTATTTTATTGACGGGGCGGGCAACACCTCGTCCTGCCGGCAAACAAGACAGTCAACAAAGCAGGAACGACTTGGCCCGCTGGGACTCACCGTTGTGGTAATTGGCTCTTTGAGAGTCGTTGGCCTTGGCATTCTCACCAAGTTTCAATTCCTCTGCTTGAACGTTTCAAACTCGTTTCCTCGGACATCCGTCCTCCAGCGAGCTCGCGTGGTCGACAATGGTGTTGGGTGGTTCTGTGGCCTTCATCGCGGACGCTTTACGGTCTGCGGACCGCAAAGCCACCGCTGTTCACATGGTCCTCAGCGCGCTTATCAACGCCGTCCTCCCAGTGCCGCTGACATGTGCGCGGGAAAAAATCGTACCTCGTTCCGTTTCATGTGCAAAAAGTCGTGTGGATGGAGATAAAGAGTCGCATTTCGTTCTTTTCGTATTTGAGGTCCATGAATTCGTCCGACACTACAGTATTGCTCCGGTTGAGGACATTGCGAGGGCCGTCCAACGCGATGACCACTGCGCACATGCCGTCGTCCAGACGCACCCCTGCTGGTGTTAAGAATGAACGAGGACTGGGCTCTGACAAGCGTGGAAATGGAAGACAGCTTCTATGGTCCGGCCTGTGCAACCCTTCGGGTCGTCTTCGACCACCTGTTCATAGGAGTGAAATGCTCATTTCTCGTGACCGTGGTCATGCACCTCATATATTGGTATCCAATCATATCTGGAGAATGAAACTGCATTTATCGTGACACGCTGTGTTGATACATAGGGCAAGTGTTTCATGTCGATACCATCAGTAGAATCGTTTTCTCCGCAGATAGGCACGTTATGTTCGACGTCGAGCTTGATTTTCCTCGTTTTCGACGTATCGCACAAGAGACTACGACGACCCCACCAGATTTTTGTGGTGTTAGTTTGTTTCGTCAGGCTGTTGAACGGTGCTTGTAACACGTGTTACAAGCTGCTTAACCGTTTACTACGCCCCAACCAAACGTGGCAGAATTGCCGGCCTCAGCGCTAGGAATATATGCCCAGCTGTCGAGTGCGCTGATTCTTGGAGCGTGGACGATTGTCGGGGTTATGGACTCTATGATCGTGTTGGGTCTAGGGTTAACCCAAGCTTTGGCCATTTCGAGTGCCTTCGACACTATGTGAGCCGAGCGTGGATGGGTAATGTGACCAGTAGCGTTCCTCGAGTACTGTCATTTGACATTGAATGATTTTTCTTCGAACATCTGTCACCACGACTTTGCTCGTGTTGCGGGAGTTTGCGAAGTAGCAATTGTTGGATGCACATGTTGTGCGCACTGGGTTCCTTCATGAGGAACATTGGCGGACAATGACACACCCGACCCGCACGGCAAAAGGAAGTAAATGACATTTGGCTGTCGACTAACAACACTCCACGTCCGTCTACCGTCGTTCGTCTGTAGATGGTCCGTGTTCTCTGGCACGGTGCTGCTGATTTCGACTCTTCCGAGCTTCCTCGAAATCATCACCTACTCTTCGCCTCCTTGTGAGAACACCCTTGTCTCGTTTCCGATGGGCGTTTTCATGCTGGATACACTGATAACCGCTTTGGAAACTCCATTCACCAGCCTCGGTAACTCACGTACGCATCACTGACATAGTCTTTGTAAGTCTTTGTTGGCTTCAAAACTCTGTACACCTAGCAACCCACCTCGTGGCCATACGCCTGGTTGTTCTCTCTCTTGACTGGACTCCTATACTGTTTGGGACAGACTGTTCTGCCACATTTGCTCTCCGCATCCTTTTGAACGGTCTCGACAGGCCATCCTCCTGTAACTACAGTGGCGCTTGTGAGTACGTTTTCACTTCGTTGCTTGTCAAGATCGGTCCAATGGTTTCGAAAACGAGGTTCGAGGATCGGCGATCGTGATATTGTGCATGGATGTTTTGTGCGATGGTTGCGTCAAGGCTAAAGGCAAACAAACCGGACGCCCCCGAGTCGAATTTTACGTTGTTCCAATACCAAAGTAGCCAGATAGCTTGCAAAGCCGCCAACAAAGCGGTCTGGCTCACTGATGTACGTTTCTGCCGGTTTCGAGCAGATTCTGGATGTGCATCGAATCTATTCTCAACGATGTCGAGGCTTATTCTGTCGTACCAGTTGGACGCAGGAGTAGCCTCATGACAAACATTCTTGATTCAGGTGCTCCTGAAAACATGATACCGCTGACGCCATCATCTTTGACAGCCCTCACAAACCGTCCGGGTTGTTCACAGACTGCACGGCAAACTACGGCGACATTATCGCGCGTGCCCTCGATCTACACCTGCGGGAGACCGACCTCAACATGGTTGCTATGGTCGGGTTCGCAACTGCGGGCGTAGTGTTGCTCATCACAATCGTGAACATCAAGAGCCGTCACGCCCACATCCTTGATGGCCTCGGAAGCCAAGCTATTGTCAGGAGCGCTGCCGAGATGAACAAGGACGCAAAAGATCAGACTGCGACGGACGGACCGTAGATGCTCCTACCTCGTCCGATAGCCCTGTCTCTACCAAGACAGAATGCTAAGTGGCTACATTCGTTGGGTAACATAAACATACCCCGGTCGCCACGGTGGTCTAGTGGGTAGCCTCGCAGTCTGCTAAGGGCCAGGTCAGGGGTTCTAGTCCCGACAGAGTGATTTTTTTCTCGCTAATTAAATCCTGGTCTCCGTTGGAAGCGACGCGCTGCAAAGCTCGTTGTTTGCAAACTTGATCGACTTCGTAAGTTGCGAGGGAGGGGATTGCTGTACCCTTCTCGAGATAAAAATATCTCAGGCAGGAACCGCAGGAGGGGGTCCAACCCCCCTCTCCTATGTGACCCCGGTTGGGTCGTCTAGCTGGTAGAAGTGGAGGATAGGGGCCAGAGGGGCAGGCGACAGAGTCCAATGATGGGAGAAAAAAATGATAATAATAAGCCATAGCGTAGCGGCGACCAACGACTTGACTTGTGCAGATGCATTGGACGCACGGTCTTTCGAGTACGTTCGCCGGTCATGGTAGCACTGGCGAGAAGAACGACTCCAACCACCGCGGCAAAGAGAGAGTTTGCACTGCACGGCCTCTTTGCTTAGTGGCAATAAACGCCTCTGGGGAGTGTAAGCAATGTTTTTTTCTTCGCTTCCTTTGGACGCGCGGTTTGCGGGTCAGTGTCAATAGGACTACAGTATAGGACTGAGGTTGGAGGCATCCATAGCCTAAATAAGCAGGAATGCCTGCCATTGCCGGGAATACGAGCGGTCATCAACGTGGTCTTCAGGATACGCAGGCAATAGCAGCCTCCCAAACCCAGGGGTTCAATACCATATCCATCGGGAAATGGCCTCCCGTTAACCGAAGTAGATGGGCTGCAATTTCAATCTTGACATCCGGAATTCGGAATTCGAGGTTGCCGGTCAATTATTGGGCTTCAACTATATCGGAATGTGCCGCTTCACAAGTCGGGGACAATCTTCGCCACCGAGTTCGTCGGGAAGTGCCCTTGGAAACCATGAATCTGTACTTAATTTGGACGCGTCTCACGTGCATGTAGCACTGTAGTTTACTACGTATACATTGTTGGAACACGTTGCCTCCTAGTCGGCCATTGGCGTGTCTCCCGTTGGCAAACTACGTTTTGTTTCATGCTATGCGACATGAATATGCTTTCCCCGTCGACACGCCTCGAAAACAACAGAGATTCTTTCACGGTCCTTGAAAACGCAAAAAAAACACAAGATTGTCGGAAACCGCCTCACCTTGGGTCGAGACCTCCTTTGGGGGGTACTCTACGCTGACCTACCGCGGCGGCGTCGACCACAAAGGTGGTAAAATCCCCGACCATAGCGGTTGTGGGGTATATGCCGAACGTCCCACTCGAAAGGCGCTGCCCTCCTTCCCAAGCGATGTTACGGTCACTGGGGTAAATCTTTGGGAGCAGCGGTTAGGGGCGGGGGGATGCCTTGAGATGCAGTGTGGTTTTCAATATATGTACAGATCCAACTGAAGCGGGTGCCGCATTTAAAGACCGAGGAACGAGGTCCCAAGCGCGTGGATGCATGGCAAAATCAGTTCAATCTCAATCTTTTGGGAAACTCTTTGGACTTCTACGGAGAACATGAAGCGAACGATGGAAAATAGTGAGCGAATGGTGCTGCGTGAGAAAAACTCACGGCGGAATCCGGAGACTCAGAATGACGCGGTTTGACCAGCAAGAGACAAAGATTTTGGCCCCGAATGCGAACGTAACAGTTTTACGTGGAATATGTCGCTTGCGTCATCTTAGAACAAAAATCAATTCCCAAAGAGAGCCATGGTGGGGGAAAGCCATGATCTGCCCCTGGGGTCTGTTTTTCAACACTGGCCGCGTTTCCACCTGTCATCTCGCCGACGCCGCCTTCGACGACATATCCGTCGAGAACGCGTGATCCTTCGCCTCCCGCCGCAGTGACATCCTTTCCGCCGTGTCGGTGGCCGACGTCAACCTGGCACGCGGCGCAGGAGATGCTCCGCCGGTGCCGACGCCAAGCCATCATCCACGCGAGCCCTCCGCAGACAACGCCGACCGCGCCGACGCGGCTCGTGGCATCGCGGGCATGTCAGCCTTCCTGGACGCCCCGGACAACCCCCTCCTACTTCGCAATATCGACACAGGTCGTGACAGCAACGACAACGACCAACCTCCCAGCGCCTCCTCGTCTTGCCCTTCCGTACCATACATTCCATTTCTGACACGAGTAATCCTTGGTTGCTGTCGCACCAACCGTACATCGATACAAGCATGACTTCACCTTCAGCAACAAGTTGCTTCTTGCGGGATTCACATGTTATGTTGCAACTAGCGCGCAGGCTTTACAACGGGTCATGCGGGACGGGGTGTCCCCGCAGTTGCACGACGTGTGCGCATCTTCGCCTGTTGTACATACTTTACTATTTGGTCTCCTCCGCTCTTGGGGGATGACGTGTTTGTTGTCGTGCCTTCGGAGTTTGCGTACGCACGAGCCCATTGTCGAACGGACAGCATGATGTGCTGATCATACAACACCAGATTCATGTCTTCACTCGTTCCAGCAGCAAGCGCAAACACACCTTCAACCCGGAGATGCCCGCGCCGCCAAGTCCTGACGCGGCCATAACCTCGCGCGCGGTTTCGACGGCGCGACCGGCCGTACCCGTATCAACCAGCCAGGAAGTCGGCGGAACGACGGTGCAGAGGGCGGACGGGGGCGTCCTGCAGAATCGGGTTGTACTGGCGCAAGTGTGCCCAGACGCAATAGGTTTTAATAGCGGTTACCAGAGGCTCGCCTTCCACGACCCGAGCACTACGTCCCTGGTGTAGAAATTCACTAGGGGTTGACGAGGGCCAAGAACGCGCGACTAGGGTACTCGGGAGGAGGGCGGTCGAACCCTGGCAAAAGGGCCTGACGGGCTCACGCGTCGACGACGAGGATGTCGCGCTTCCGCGCGATTACGCGGGTGCTTTGCACGTTGCCAAGGGCGCGGCGCTCGAGCGGGTGGTTGATGAATGGGCTGTGGAGGAAGAAGAAGAGGAGCTGGGCGTGCGACGTCTGGGTTGGGACACCAACGATGTGGGAGAGGGCGGGAAAAGTTGTGAACAACGTGACGGGGTGGGTGCGTATGCCTATGGTTGACTTTTCTTTTTCAAGTGTGTGTGCCTGATGTGTTTGTGATTGGACAGGACGTGTGGGCGTGTCACATCGTGTGCATGTCGGCGTTCGGGAGCGGAGGTGAGGGTGGCACCTACAAGAACTTGCTGCAGCCGTGGCCACAGCAAATAGGGCTATTTCATGCTCGTTTTGCACATATCGCGCGGGACACACTGCCAGAAATAAAAGTCTTTGAGAATTTTTCATCTCGCGGCACAAGCACCACCGCCAGAAAAGACTTGCAGAATTTTCTGCATGGTGCAAGAGGTCGTCCGGTCTGAATATATGCCAACAGCACCGAAATCGTATGCTACGTCGCACTCTGTAGCGTAGCTTATACATATATATATGCGGCATGCACGGCGCGCCTCCGGAATGCGTTCATCAAAGCGTACAAGTAGTTTGAGTAGTGTCAAGAACTTCATGCACGACGAGGCAACTACTGCCCAATAGGGGGGACGGTTTACTGCTAGATGTATATGTGCGTATGCATGCGAGGTGAGCCTCCGGAAAGGATGCTTATCAAAGCGCAGTGCTAGCGAAAGATCAGCCGAAGTTCATTCAGCAGTCAGAGAGAGACGATTTTCTCTCTACTCTAGAACAAACAAGAAAGAAATGACCCAGACCGAAGTATCCTAAACATAATTTACCATACCGCGTATGTACCTAAATGTACGTTGGGGCTTTCTACATAAAGCATCTGCGGCAGGGGGGCGTTCTAGTCAATATATTGTCATCCCGTTCCCTCGTCGACCGTGGGTTCGAAAGTCGAAGAGCGTACAGCTAGCGCCCTTTTGTTTGGGTCGAAGGACCGGCCGAGGTCGTCCATTCCTTGAATGAGATTTTGAAGTCCTTTGGGCTGTCGCATCGCCTGATTCTCTTGTACTTCGTATTTTCTTATTTCTGCCTTTTTTCTCTCTCTGAGGTCAACCTACTTCTTGAAGCCCTCAAGAGGTGAACAGTGCTTTCCAACCCGCACAGCGGACAGCATGTGGTTGTCCGCGATGTGTGGCAGATAGCAGTATTACATCACAGCAGATCACTGGGAAGCAGGGGCGGCGCGAAAATAACCACTCTCACCACAAAAACATGTGCATGCACCGTTGTTCAGCTAGGTAAAGGGGTGGAGCACCGAAGGAGCAGCGTGGGACGTTTATTAGTGGCAGTCAAAACAAAAATTCAAAATTCAAGTTTGTGGAAAATGTGTGTTGATAATTTTCAAACTGCTTGCGCCCATTTCACGGTGGGATGTGCCTGACAGATCAGGCGCGGCGCGCAACAAAAACACGTAGTTCGCTCTTATACATGAGACGGGCTATTTAACTCATGCCTCACAAGCGCACCTGGACATCTGCTGTCTAACTGGGCTTCGCCGTGACCAGTAGTTAGTTGCCTACTGTTGGACTGCATGTGAGGTGGTCGTTTGATCGCCCAAGTCCTGAACTCTCAGAGTCACAGCGAGCTGCAACATCGCTTACCATCATGTCCTTCCCAACCTGGGTCTCTGCCTCTGTATCTCTCTGTGGTTCCTTCGCTCCACAACAAACCAAATGAATAACGCACACAGGATCAGCATAACAAATAGCAGAGCAAGATTCAGGAATTGACGAAGGATGAGGGGCCCCGCGAATAGCAGCTTGAGGGGGGTGGCGACCGTGGCGGTGTGCTGGCTCAGGACGAGCGCACACAAGAGACAAGCTGCCGATGCGCACGAGGTACTGCACGAGAGGCACAGGATGTGCGGCTGTACGCGAACGAGAGATCCTTCCAACTACACTTTCTCCGCATCTTGTACATGCTACCACGCGTCGCGGCAAACTGGACGATCCAACACTACAACGGCGGAACGAGTATGCCGCAGGGGAGGGGGAAGGTTGCAGCACCTGGGCAAGGCACCGCTTGGAAACTGGTGCGCGAGCAGCGGGGCTGGCATGAGATTAGGATTGCTGGTTGGGCTTCTGGCGGCTTCAATACGGCGGGTTGAGGTACGGTTTCGTTACGGTTGGCCACAAAGGTGGAGAGGTGCCTCTCTTGACCTAATGTTTGTGTACATTCAAAGATGCGTATTGTCCGCACCTTTCTCCCCGCTGGCTCTCTTTTTAGAAAGTGTAGTCTAAACATAACCTCACAGAAAGACCACCCGTTCGAGACATAGTCTTAGTCGAAAGGGATGTGGTGTGTTTGCGGCCTACGCCACGTATATATCGGGTGAGACTGTTTTGGTGATGTATTAACTTCACGGGAGGTCGACGACCGTCCTTCACACGGACTAAAGAGGGAGTGCTCACAGAGCGGCTCCCACAGCAAGGAGGGGCCCGTGAATCATCGCGGTGCCCCCTATCAAACGGTTATCTCACCAGTCTGCGTGACACAAAATCATCCAGCACATGTATCCAACAACAATGTTCGCAGACCCACGAACACCCTCCCTGGTTCTTCACGCAAGTGACTAACCATCAATTGGGCATGAACGCCCCAAGATACATCAGAAAATACCAACATATGGAGGGGAAACCCGGCGTCCGGGCAAAACCCCTCAAGGAAATACCCTTCCACCACAAAAAAAAACGTCGCTATCACAGCGGATCACAACGGCCGCACTTATTAGAAAGGCCAAGGCGAAGACAAGAACGCGAGGAACTACGTTCCCCCGGACGATGGTCTCCCAACGCCCCCTACTCCTGCCATTGGTACACAGACCGCAACAGTTATGCGCCTTTCCCCGCATGGAAGACATGGCCTCTCCCAAGTGCTAGAACCTGCTACAGCTACTCCGGAAAATTCATCAGCTTGCGCCGGTGATACTGCAGACTGACCCTGCTAAGGGCCTTGGTGAGGAGGTCCGCGTGTTGCTCCGTTGTCGGGACAAACTTGACCAAAATTTCCCCCCGACCTAAACAATCCGCGGATGAAATGAAACCGCACGTCGATGTGTTCCGTGCGACCTGAGCTGAGAGGGTTCTGCACCAATGCAATGGCCCCCTGGTTGTCCTCAAGGACCTGGATGCTGCTACCTCTGGTCTCTGGGGCAACAAACGAAAGCACAGCACGCACAAACAACGCCTCCTTGACGCCTTCCCCGGCAGC
>CACKRE030000781.1:33065-53794 GCA_902602495.3 Ectocarpus sp. CCAP 1310/34
GTTTGCTGCTGGAGAAATCCCCCGCCACCGCCGAGCGGCAGCGTGGGCTCTTCTCGTTGGCCTCTGGGGGCAGCAACCCAGCCACCCCTACTGGCTGCATCCGCCACGAAGCTACCAGGCTCCTTTTTCTTCACCGACTCCTCCACCAGGGCCGCCAATTGCGAAATCTGCCGTTGCAAACTTGCAAGCTCCGCGTCGCGGCCCTCCTGCACCGGCGGGCNTTGCGGCCTACGCCACTTATTTATCGGGTGAGACTGTTTTGGTGATGTATTAACTTCACGGGAGGTCGACGACCGTCCTTCACACGGACTAAAGAGGGAGTGCTCACAGAGCGGCTCCCACAGCAAGGAGGGGCCCCGTGAATCATCGCGGTGCCCCCTATCAAACGGTTATCTCACCAGTCTGCGTGACACAAAATCATCCAGCACATGTATCCAACAACAATGTTCGCAGACCCACGAACATGGTGAAGTCTTTTCAGTAAGTGGTTTGAAACCAGCTGGAGACTTGGCTTATTTTGAGTTTGTGAAAGCCTAACACTGAGTTATCAGTAATGCCAGTTGGAGCTAAGGCGGATACATTCTTAGTTTTATGTGGCCCCCTCGCCCCCTACCGCAAAGTGTGGGTAAGATTTGTTCCAAATCGTGTCAGCCGCTAGCACGTTATTTGTAGGCAATGAAATGTACCGCTTGCTGTGGGTGACCTTGCACAAACAGGCACGTTCGGCAGCCGTGGACGTTTACAGCAGTGACCACATGTTTTGTTTTCGGTCGAGAGTATTTCTGCTTTCCAGATAATTGTAGGCACATACGCATACAGTATACCATACCCTGACAGAAAGACCTCTGCCGACAGCGGGACTGCAGTCTTTTTTATGCATACAACTACTGCACACTCGTTCGAGATAAAATCTTGCCCACGGAAGGCGTCCGCGTCAGTTGGACCGGTACGAATATTAGAAGGTGCTGAGCAGCGACCGGAACGGTTTTTGATATGATGACAACAACAGTCGAAGGAGATGCGTTGAATTCATTGCAGCGAGTGGGAGAATATCTTTGTTGTTCATTGGATTGCTGCAACGGTTCGTTCATATTGTAGCTTGCGTCAACCGTGGCGGGTTACAGGAGTAGGTTAGTGCTCGCTGTCCCCTTTCCACACAACGAACGACTCTGTTCAGCAGCGGCGACATATGCATACCTACATATAGTCTACACCTCACCGGCTAGGAGTCTTTTAAGCCAACAGGGACCCTACAACGGGTTGGACGCGGCAACGTTTTACATGTGTTCGAGGTCTATGGTCTACCAATTTCGGCATGCGTTTTCATGGGTTCGCCCCCGCTTCCATCGACTCCTGTGCCGCCGTCCAATCCCAGCCCCACTCACCGATAAAAGTGCGGACTGGTTTTAAGTTACGAACACACGGATATTGTTTCCTAACGTTGTTTGTGTTATTGATTCTGAGTGAAACATTGATGTTGTCATCACTTGCCCGGCATGACAACCCTCCCCCTCTGGTTGTTCGATACCTACCGCATGTGACTGACTGCTGTTCGACCCAGGATTTCACATGAAACGATGGCATGCTGAGTATTAGTGATTGCGATGATCCATACCAAGATGCATCGTTTTCTTTGGACTTGACAGATGTACGTCTTCAGCGAACGGCAGCAGGTCGGCCATCGGACGGGCCATTCCAAGTTTTCTATTTTGTCGAGAAGGCGCATGCTACAGTATACGCGCTTTCCCTTTGGTAGTGCCCTTGCCTCCCATGGAAAACTCCTCTCCTCTCGACCACCCTGCCCACTCTAACCACTGCCTCTGTTTTCTATTGTGTGTTTCCAAGCTTCCAAGGCAAGTAGCCTTCGCAGTTTTTTGCTACTAAGAAAACATGCTGGAGAAAGCATACAACAGGGGAAGTCGGGTTAGGGTTAGGGATAGGGTCTGCTTACCCCCTCCCGGTTATATTCCCTCACAGACTTTCTTTTTCGCGAAGGCGGTGCTCCAAGGCATACCACACCCTCGTCATGTCTATCCGACTATCCTCCCAACCTTCCGTTCCCCCTTGGTTGCTTTTGTTGCCCCGTGCGTTCTTCTTGTTGCGTGTTTCCTCGCGGTAGGCGTATCCCGGGGATAGCGATCCGTGGTGGGTGTTCGTGACGATGCCGTTCATTTCTGGTGCCGTGGGGTGAGCTCATGTTTTTTGTTGCTGTCTGATTTTGTATCGGCATGGAAAAATCGTAAGCACGCCGCGCATGTACCGTGTGAGAGTTTTCCGGACAGTGCTAAAGTAGCGACTGTTCGTGAGTCGGCGGAACGCGTGAGTTTCGAATTGTCGCCGGGAGAGCATGCCGAGATCGCGGCTTGGGTTATTTGTTGCATACCGGCTCGACAATCAGGCTCGCGCGACTCGACAGCGTAAGGTGCGATTTTGTGGTTTGTGGCATCGGTGGGCTTCTCGTGGCTGTTCTTGTGGCCGCGTTGCCTTATCCGCCCGACCGTCCAACCCTGCTCGAATTCTAGTCGCCTGCCCGAGCGTTGGTTGTGTTTGTTGATCATCACAACGCGCCGACGACGGGACGCACGCTTAAGTTGCTCATGTTTGCGGAGTTTTGCTCTGGTGTCACGCCTGATCACCTCGCCTTACCTCTACAGGCAGCCTCGCCTACAGGAGGTGCTGTCTTTTACATGTTGTACGTTGTTGAAGTCCCGGCTGCTGATGTTGTTGTTTAACGACTCTGTTCTCCACTGCAGATACGTGACCAACATCCTAGCCCTCAAGATGACGTTCTATCCCGTAGAGTTTTGGGGCATCAAGATATGGCAGCCGGAGGATCAGCCGCTTGGGTGCATTGGGTGGCAGGTGCTCGTGCTTTGCCCCCCCGTGGTTGTTAGCCTTGTAGTATTAGCTGTGAGTTAGATTGAAATTGTGTCTGCATCTGCGTCCCCTCCCAAGGATCACCCGAGTTCAGCATCGTCTGTCGAGTAACATGCCACTGACGTCGGTATCGACTTGCCTGCTCTGTATCTCTACAGCAGGGAAACGTTGTACATGTTTCTTGAGTCGTGATTTAGCGGTCACGTTCTACGGTTTGCTGCTTGTTGCTGCTGCAGCGCATCGACGTGTGCGGTCGATGGCTACTGCTGCAGCAGCAGGCAAATCGTGTACCCGTGTTTGTTTATTTTTTGTGGGTTTCTTGCCATGCATGTTGCTGTGCAGCATCATCCTTCGTTTGGGCCGTGGCTTGTGTCCTGTCTGAGTTGCAGCTGGGCATTGGTGTGTTTACGCTTGTTCTAATGCCAGTGATACATATCATCGCGCGTCTCTTTGCGTCGCGACAGGGTATCGTGCCTGCGAAGGCGGCCAAGATGGCGCAAAAGAGCGTTACGCTCATGACCGAGAAACTCATCAACATCAAGGTATGTTTGAGGGTCAACGATTCCCCCGCCAAAGTTTGTCATTCGGTATTCTCTCCCATGCCTATCGAGTGAACTGTCTTCCTCTGTTGCTCGAAGCTATTCGGTGCCCTCCCCACGGAAGGCCGACACGGTCACTGCTTCGTTTCTCCCGATGCGTTTTTCCTTTGTACATGTAAAGGAAGTATTTTCCCGGCTGGATCCCGATGAGATGTGCGAGGCGCTCGAGCCCGGACTTCTGGCGGTGGTGAGTTGCCCGCAGCTAAGACACTGCTTCTCGGCACCACAGGTCACCGTCTCGCGTGGTCGATTGCCTGAGGTAGACGTTTCATGCTGCTGCTGCTGCTGCTGCTGCTGCTGCTGCTGCTGCTGTTTGCTTCGCTGCGTTCCTTTGGAGCACGCTGTCGTCGTCGTTTCCGCGGCTGCTACAGCCTCAGCGGGCCGTGGCTGTGTTATACTAGCGCTCGACGTACTGCATCGCGCCGTCGTTTCTCCGCAAACCCTCGCGCCCACGATAGCAGCCCGCCGGGTTGTCGGTTTCCCCGCATGTTTGTACCTGTTCGGTGTTTAAGAGGGGTTAAGTGCCCTCCGAAAGTGTGGTGTCTATCCGGTGATGGTGCTGTTGTTTTCTCTCTTGTGTCCTGCGCGTTGTTCGTATTCCCAGCGTAGTTTGGTGTTGAATGACGCGCTTGTTTCGTTGTTGGGGTTCCTTTTTTTCGGTTCCCGTGGCAGAAGCTGGTGCGTCCAGAATTTGTCCCTACCGAAAAGATATAAGACCAACGTCCAGAATACATGCGGAGGGAGGACACAAGAAAACGATCATGCGCGTTGCGATTCTGACGGACCTTCACTGCCAGATAGGGTAGAAAGGGCGGAGGTATCGAGTACACAAAACGCGTCTCGCCGCACAGATATAGATCCAACAGTTTCGAGTCGTTTTTCTTCTGTGTCTGCCCGCAACGAGCTGTCTGTTGCGCGCAACACAGCAGTATATTTCGCGCTCTCGTGTGTATGTTAGCGCCCCCCTTTTTCTACCGTGCGCTGTGTCTCCTGCTGTCAGGTGAGCAGGGTGGTGACGGAGATGGCGGCGAAACACATGCCTGGGACGTGGCACTTCTTGCCGGAGGCATCTAGGGACGACATCGTCCTCAAGGTGTGCGGCTGGCCGCCGTACTGGCTTTTCGAGCACGAACAAGCGCACCTGGGGAATGGACATTTGACCATTCTCGGTGCAGTATCACCACGCGATGCGTTGTTTTGAATGACTGAGATCGAGCCCTTTTACTCTAAGTGCTGACTTGCCTAGGGGATTGATTACGACTTCTATTGATCGCGCAACCGCAAACCTGATTCTGGAACGTCTTCTGTATATACCAAAATGGGCATGTTCTCTTGCGTTTCTTTATCATTTCCGGAGATTTTCAGTGACCACCTGGAAGAATCAGAATCGGTTACATAGATACCCGGGGAGAGCATCAAGACAAGTTGTTCGAGCCGCTTGCAGCGTCCGATGAAAAAGCGCGGCTGCCTTGTCTCGGGGACCTCTGTCTCCGAGGGGTCACCGTTTCTCAAGAGCCTACCGTTGGACATGCCCTTTTGGTATCGTACTAAATGTTTCGGCGTTGTTTCGAACCCGAAATCCTGGCGTTTATCCAGCTGTGGGTCGAAACTCATCCCAAACGAACACGCCGCTATTTTGTTTTTGGCCGCGTCGACCTCGACAGGCTCTTGAGGACGTGCCCATTTTCATGCGCTCCTTCATGGGCGAGGTGAAGACCAACATCGACGTTGTTCTGGACGTCCACCACATGGTAGTCACCAACCTCGTCAAGAACAAGGCCCTCATGAACCGGGTAAGACGAAGAAGAACGGTTACTTTTTTCGTGTATGGTTCTTGTTTTCGTCGGTTTCGTCGACTGGCTGCAGGTGTTTTCGGGTTCCGGACGGTAATACATGAAAGAAACCGTTATTGACCCAGTAACCCCGGTTTGGGGGGGCAAAGTAATTCGTCTAGCGTCGCTGACATGATGTTCCTACCGAAGGACCTCTCCAGCTGGAGAGTTCTGATCCGGGGTCCGACCGAGATCATTTCGGTGCCTTGTTCCTTCCTACTGTTATTATTTTCCTTTCTTTTTCAAGTATTCGTCTTTTTGGCTTTCAGTCGCGAACGGAATTATCGAACGCTTCGGCCGTTGTGATTGCCGGGGCGGGAAAAGCGGCATTCAACACAGCATTTACCTTACCCGTTGTTTTTGTCGTTGTTGTTGTTGTAGGTGTGGCGTCTCCATGTTTGCTGTATGGTTGGCCTCGTATTTTGTGTATGGTCATCTCTGGTTTTGTAAGTCTGGGGATTTCCAGCTCCTCTCTGTGCCTGTGTTCAGCGCCGTTGTGCATCGTGATTCGGGCGCGTTGGGGGCCTGGTTCATGAGAACTGACCAACACAAAGAGGTGGAGCCTCCTGTTGCGAACTCGTCATAGTCTCACGATATCCACGTTTTTCACACGCAGCTCGTCAAGGGCCTCCCGCCGTCTACGTCTCACGAAGGTTTCGCACTTTTTTTTCGTTTTACTCCCGAAAAATCATGAGGTCGTCGGGTGGTGGTCTAGGTCGAGCTTCGCAACCCCTGGTACGGTGGTGGTTGTGGCCACCTGCTGCCTACGTCTTAACGGTCCTTCTCATTCGTGTTTTTTTGCGCCGCAGATGTTCATCGAGGTCGGCGCGAAGGAGCTGGTGTTCATCGAGAAGTCCGGCCTGCTTTTCGGGTTCCTCTTCGGCTGCTTGCAGACATGCCTGTGGTACTTTTACCAGGAGAACTGGGTGCTTCCCGTCGGTGGTCTCGTGGTACGCAGTCCATGAACCTTCCTCTTGAAGTAGTGTGTGTGTGTGTGTGTGTGTGCTCTTCCTTAGGGTTAGCTGGCCCCAGTCAGGCGCACCTTTCAGTGTTGTGTGTTGGACGTTTCTGGTTTTGTTGATAGTCTTCGTGTGTTATGGCGGGTACTTGTGATGTTTGCCGCAACTGAAACACCCGAAATCGTTCTTTTGGTATTGCCACGTATGCGTATATTGCGGTTACGTCGTGGGTGCTACGGGAGAAGCTCTTCACCCCAGGGACTCGGGCTACCCGCCGGCGGTCTCGTGGCACACAGTCGAATCGCTTCTGGTTACGTCCGTGCTTTTGCCGATATGTTGATGGAGGATACAGCTGATTTGCTACAGATTTGATTGTTATGGCGTTTCTGCTGCGCTGCGTTGTATGCAGTTGCACAGGCTCTCTGTTCACTTGTTCGTTCTCGTCGTGTGTTGGCTCCACCGATGGGAATTCGGCATAGCCCTTCTCCCTCCGCCCGTGCCGTGTTTGGGGTTCGCTGTCTGATTTCTGGTTGGTGGCAACTTGTTATGTTTGCCCCTCTCATGTTGTTCTCGTTCATGTTTCAACACCAGGTGGGCTGGTTGACAAACTACCTGGCACTGAAGATGATCTTCCGACCGGTCAACGTAAGCAGCGAATACGATTGATAGCTTTGGTTGGCCTCCCATGCGGCGGGAACTTCCAGCGGTTTCCACAAGTACCTGCCGTTCCGTGCTACTGACTGTTGTCGCTCGTGTTGTTCTTTCATTTGTTTATGTGTGCTGCTGGAGTCATTGGTGTCGGCAGTACGTTATTTTTTATGTACCTATTTAAGCACGTCACAGTTGGCACCACACAACACTTTTCAGTAACATGGCCATGCGCGGGGTGAAAATGCGGCACAGCACCACCTTTCCCGATGCCAAGCATTTGCGTTCCAAATCATTCCCCGCAGAGTTCCCGGCATCAAACGCATCAAGAGCGCGTACAACGGATACGCCTCTTCTAGCACCACCTTATTTATCTGACCGTAAGGGCCGTCGACTACAGTACCCGCCCCTTCCGGCCCGTGCGTGTCTTCCCCTTGGCAGGAGCGGATCGTGTGCGGCTTGAAACTGCAAGGGCTGTTCTTGAAACGGCAGACGGAGGTGTCAGCACATTTCGCCGAGATCACTTCGAACGAAATCCTCACCTCGCAAGCCATGTGGGAGGTGAGCTGCTTCCGCCCTTCCGAGCCTGCTGTTGGTTATTGCTAGTTTACGTTGGACGAATGCTCACGATGTGTTCGCATGTATTCCCACACTCCGTGTTCGTCAATTATGTTAGGGTGCACGCAGCTCTAAAAGGAGTGCGGTGCAAAGCGGCGGCTGATTCAGTTTCCCGGTAAAACGTGAAGCATGCGCTGCAGAAGGAAAGTGAAGAGAGAAAGAAGTTTCTTGTGTGGCCTCCCTCCTGTGTGACCCAGGCTGGTGCCTTCAGAAAACACAAAGAAATTACAATATCTAACGTTTGAAGTACACCGGACGACACGACACGAGCACATAATTTCGGTTGTTGGACATCGCGCGTTCCCGTCTTTCACTCTCCACGTAGGCAATATTGACCGGACCGAAGCGAGATAGCTTCAACGACATGTGCAAGAGGCATACCCACAACTTCGTCGACGTCATGGCCGGGAGCATGAGGCCGCTGGTGCAGCACATGATCGGGGAGAACGAGTTCGTCGACCTTAAGGACGAGATTGCGCAGCAGATGATAGAGAACCTTCCCATGGCAATACGGTAGGAATCTTGTCGCATGAGGGTGCTGGTTTTGCTTGCGCTGTGGCTCGGCAGGGGGGCTTTTAATGTCGCAGGCGAGGTGTTGCCGTGGTGACACGAAAGACACGGCCAATGGCGGTGCTGTACGCTCCGTGCTTGAGCTAGCAGCCGCTGTCGACTACCCAACTGCCAACAGCGTTCGCGACGGTAAGGCCTACCGTGCCTATACCGGCTTGAGAGCGTTCCTCGAAAGCTTATATTTTGTCATGACCGGCCGATCTTTGTCTTGAGGGAGTGAAACCGGCGCGCTTCGCCCGCTGCATGCTTCCACCAAGGTTCACCTGCCGCCGAGAGTACTCTCTGCGAGAATACCCCACCTTGGCATTTTCCAAGATGCGGATGGTTGTCGTGTTCGTGCTCTACGCCCGACTTGTATTTTCGTGTGTTGTGGTTGGCTTGACAGGTTTGGGCACACGTACACGACGAAGGCGCTCGACATGTCCAACACGATCCGAGTGGTGAGGGTTTTGCACGCTGTTCGTGTTGTTTGTTGCTCTGGCCGACACTCGTGTTGTTTGTGGCCGGCGTAGTGCCCGTCAGCCTTTGTTTCATTTTTTTTTTCTCGTAAATGCATAGACTTTGTAGTTTTTCTCGCATGACGGTTTCTGTACCAGAACCCACACCGTTCAGAAGCAGGACACGGGATTCAGTTGTCCATGACCTGGCTGTGCCCCCGCCCTCGCCATTTTCTATCGATGTTCCCATCCCTCTCCCTAGAACATTTCCGACCTTGTAGTTTTCTCGTATCGCCATTGCTGCTATTACTGCCTGCCCCCCCACGCCGTCAATTTCGCGACCTTACGGTTCCTCTCGCTCCCCACACCACTGCCGTGTTGCGTCGGTTCCGCCGATATTTGCAAGGCGATGCAAGGGCTGAGTTCGGCGGAATTCGAAGGCGTTCTCCATCCGGTGTTTGAAGAAGACGAGTGGAAGCTCATCTTGGTTGGGGCGGCGTTGGGTGCTGCAGTCGGAGTGTTCCAGCTGTTCGTCTTGTTCTAGGAAGGAGGCGCCGGGCCTCGCGCACCCACTACTCCGAGCAACACTGCTGTGTTCTACATTAATCTGCAGTGTGCTGATTTTTTTTTATCTTAGCAGTCCCAAACCCTGGCATCCACAATGCCCTCCGAGATGGAATCTTTGTGTTCAGGCGCGATTCAGGTGGTGTTTGGCAAACAGCCCACACCCTTTCATGCGTTGATTTATGTGATTGCTCGTGATACTAAGTAGAGATTGTGTTGTTCTCAAGAGACTTCCGACTCCGGCGGTCTGGTGTGGGTGCGACAGTGGGTAGCCTCGCACCGGCGTCACGGAACTTGCAGTAACCCCCCAAAGCGCACGTTTTCCCCTCTATTGCTGTCGTAAGCTGTCGTGTATAAACCGATGTGATTTCAGAGCCAGGTTCGGCAAGAATGTAGTGGGGGAAACGTCAACCCTGGAGACAGTGGCGTTCGAGTCCAGACACACTGTAATCGGCGCTGTTACGATTTTAGCCTTTCGGGATTTTGCCCAGTACGTTGCGCAACCAGTTGGAAGGTATACGCAAGAGGAGAGTACTTGATAGGGACAATGTGAGTTACGACCGTCGATTCACCTCGTCCCCATCGAGCGCTCATTCTTGTGCGTATGAACATGAGCTGGTTGCGCAACGTACTGGGCAAAACTCTCTACAAACTGTAGGCGCGATCCGCAACTGATCGCCATGGGCTCTCCCCAGCTGAAAAAACGAAATTTTCAGAAATCGTTTTTTTGTCTCGCTTTCAAACGCTCAAAACCGGCGTCTAAAAAGTTGAACAAAAAAAAATCGGTTCGGGATTGCTTTCGTTTTTTTTTTTCGTCGTGTTGCCGACATTTGTTTTCGTTGTTCACCTCGGCATTCGATTCCGCTTGGCCGATTTAGGGGGGGTAGAGCCACTCAGAAAGTTGATCAGACAAAAACTCAGGTGCGCCGGTCGATTTCAAGAAAACGAGATTGTGCTGAATCCTTCAGGAATACGTCAATTTCCCACGCCTGTTTCTCAAAACCAAGAGCGAAGTGGATCATTCTGATTCAAGATTCGTGATTCCACCCCAAAATTACCCGGTACTGAGACTTATAGCTCTTAGAACCGGCTTTTTGAGGTTTCGAGGGGAGGGGATGGTAGCCTTCTATCCCCGCCTTTTTGGCGTATTTGGATAGCTGTAACTCGGTGCCATCGATGAATTTGGAAAATCTGATGACGGATTCGCAACTCTCCACCCTCCTTTACCCCATGCTGAAATTTTCAGCCCAATCAGAGCTATTTAAGAGGGGGGGGGATTTTTTCGGGCCATCCCCGCTTCCTGGCGTTTTGAAAGTTTTCCCTCGTGGAAACAACAAAACTGAACCGACACCCAGGCACTAGACACCTATTTTCCCTCCAAACCTCTACGGGTGGTGGAATCGAGCACTACCAACACACGAAACAAAAATTCAGACCTTAGCCGGGGATGGTTCATCACCATCCCCCCGCCAACAAAAATTCATGACGGTCAGTTGCGGATGGCGCCTGTAGTCTACTGCTGTCGATGGTCACCATCCACTACTCTCACTTCGTGTACCTTCAACTGGTTGCGCAATGCCAGTACTACTAAACGAAAACATACTGCACTATTACGCAGTTCTGATGGGACTGGCGATGCCAAGGTTCCCTTCTCGTTTGGTTCTGTGTCCTCCCTGTTATTGGTTTGTTCGTGAGTGCTTGTCGGGTTTGGTACGAAAGTTGGTTAGACTGCTACAATGATGCTTGATGTTATAATTAAGTGCTTCAGAGTAAAACCAACGCCCAGCTCATAGACTGCCACCTCCTCCGCTAACCGACGCCATGTTTTGGCGACACGAACGACACCAATAGCTCACCGATACATGCTTACGTTGATACCGACTAGGAGGTCAAAAGGGGGGGGCGCCTGTGGACCTTTGGCGGATTGTTCTCGGAAATTTTCCTTGGCTGGGAATCCGCCTCACGATTTCGACCTTCGACGGAGAGGCATCCCGAATCCTCAGTACCTTTCTCGCACTGCCTCGAGGAATTTGAGACCTGTTGAAGTGTAAAGATAGTGACGCCGAAGCATAAGCAAGATACGGGTGCTGGTTGGGTGTACGATGTGAAAAAGGTGTACTTAACCGCGCCGTCATATTATGTGTCCCCATGCTCCCTTAGTAGTAACGCCTGCGCCCAGATTTTGAATATGTGGAACTCCATTTTTAGCGCGCGCGGCTCTGTCCAGCGCCGGAAGCGCCGGTCGCGGCGATGTCCCTGCCTACTGCGTCTAGTGTCTAGGGATTAGACCGGCTGTAGTCCTCCAGCCTTAGGCCAATCTTGGGTCAGTGTTCAGGAGCGTGGGATCGAGAAGCTTGCGTTCCCATACCAGGAGGTCTCTGGTGAGAGCTCATCACGTGTGTGTGGAGCTTTACACAGCAAACACCAGGTCGCAGTGCCCACGTACTCCATGTTCAAACTTGCACTTCACAGCTTTACAGCAGTGTTTTACTTTTGCTGGTTTTGCAGGAGTCAACCCGTGCTGTGGAAGGTAGAGGACACTGCTATAGAACGGGGGGAACGTGCAGCTTCGATATCACACTCCGGAACCTACTGCCTCCCCTGTTTTCTTGTGCCTAGCCTTTTACCTCCTTGTTCGGCGTTGAGGACATGTGTGTGCGGGAACGGCCGTTGAGTGCAGTGAGCGAGGTGTTGATCCGGTATGGAACCAGCAATAGCGGATGTGTGACTTGTGACGACCAGCGCACCCTGGTACTGAACCAAAGTCACCCTCCTAATACGGTATCTGGTTGCCCTTTAGCCGTTGTTGCCTGTGCTGCGCCGCTCAATCGTAGTCGCTCGGTACCGTAGGTTGAGACTATTGTACATGCGGTACAACACATAGTAGCAGTGGGATGCACGTATGTAGACTACGTGATGTACATCACAGTATAGCAGCTGTGACTTATGACGACCAGCGCACCTCATCAGCGGTATGTGCTTACCCTTTAGCCGTTGTTGCCTGTACTGCGCCACTCCATTGTAGTCGCCTAGTAGGTCGAGAATACATGCAGGTAGATAGAGCAGCTAGCTGTGGATGCACGTTGTTGTTGTTGTTGTTGTTGTTGTTGTTGTTGTTGTTGTTTCTCAGATTAGCTCTTATAGTCTAGTCCACAAAACATGGGGAGCCCGTGGTCTCAAAACCCGGCACATAGGACGCCGCGAGGAAATAAAACAAAAATAGGGTACAAACTACTCGGACAAAGAAAACAAAACGATAGAAAGAAAAGAACAGGTACCGCACCGACCGGTCGAGAGAAGAGCCCTCGGAAACCGATCAAAATAAAACAAGAACAAATATAAAGGAGGACGCTTCCCACACCCGCCTAAAGAAAAAATCAAAGGGAATCGTACCAGCATCAGGCACTACGCACCAGGGCATGGGAGTAACGGAGCAAACAGGACAAAGAGGCGGCAGATGGACAGACAGCCAGATGTATAACAAACAAAAGCAACAGCAAAAAAAGCGAGGTCAAAGTACCCAACGCAGCGGAGTAGGCAGGGAGGACATGAAAAAAAGAAACACAGCACAGAGGCCGAAGGCAATACAAAGGACATACATAAAGGAGTATAGCATACAGCAGGGAGAGAAACAGGGCGCAACAACATCAGCCGGGTACATAGTTCGCCACAAGTGCTGCCTCGGCCGCCCTACTCGCTTCTTCAGCAGTGCCTGATCGCCGTTTCTTCCCCCCCACCGCCGCTTCCCCGACTCTCTTTCTCTTCGGTCCTGAGATGGCCGTACTCTCTGCTTCTGCTTCCCTCGCGCGCTGGCGCTTCGCGGACGCTTCCGCCTCCTGCCTGTGCCATTTCCTCATGAACCATGCCGCCCCGTCCTCGACCTTGTTGTACCACACCTCCGGGTCCTTGGCGCTCTCTTTCCATTTACCCCCCTTCCTTTTCGTCTCCCATGTTGAGGCCGCGAGGTCCTCTCCTAGACAAGACACCCAGTCGCTCTCCTGCCCGCCCCGGTATCCGGTACCCCCCGCCATCGCTCCCAGCAGCATGCGCTTGGGGAGGCGGTTGTCCTCCATGCGCATAACAAAGCCTGTGAAACACAGTCTCCGTTTGCGCACGGTGGCCTCGATAGTTTCCTCGCAGCCTGCCTGGATAAGGGCCTGGGCATAGGACAAGGGGCGGTCTGAGCGTTTCCGCTTGCTCAAGCCGATGCACCGTGTAAGGAACTGGCGGTGGGTCCCATTGAGCTTCGTGTAGTGCTCCGCTGTTAGGCTCCACGAGGCGCACCCATACAGGAGAGTCTCCACCACTTCAGCCTGGAGTAGCCGGATCTTGAGCTGGCGGTTGGCCCGTCGCCTGTCGTACATCGAAGCACTGTTCCGGCGGTAGCACTTCCACGCTCGGCAGCTGCGGCTCGTGATCTCCCGCTCGGCCTTCCCGTCCGCGGAGATGGTACGTCCGAGGTACACAAACCGATCTGTCTGCTTGTACGTCTGGCCGGCGGCTCTGACCGTGAACGGGCGTTCCTCGATCCCTTTCGGCAGCATGCACATGATCTCCGTCTTTGGCTCCGATACCATCAGTCCGAACAGGCCGGCCACGCGCACGATGACCGACATCATCTTC
The DNA here is from genome assembly GCA_902602495.3 of Ectocarpus sp. CCAP 1310/34. NCBI lineage: Eukaryota > Phaeophyceae > Ectocarpales > Ectocarpaceae > Ectocarpus > Ectocarpus sp. CCAP 1310/34. Next base: position 46,793 of record CACKRE030000781.1, read on the forward strand.
TCGAGACTCTCCGGCGAGCGCAAGACGATGGCCGCGTCGTCAGCGTAGAGCATGGCCCACAGGGCCTCCGCGTCCGTCACCACTGTCGTCTTCTTCCCCGCCGACCTGCCCTTCTTGCCCGTGTACTCCACTTGTGTCCCGATCTTGACCACGTCCGCCGTCACCTTGGGGTCCTTGTCGAACTCGGCCACGGCGACCATGAGCATCGCGGCAAAGAACAAGTTGAACAGAAGCGGGGCCAGGTTGCATCCCTCGCGGAGGCCTTGGCCCACGTCGAACTGATGTACTGCTGTACCACGCCCAAATCGCGTCGTTTCATGCACGCGGCGCACGACAACAACAGTACCGACTTTATGCTCCCACTGCGGAACCTCTTTTTTTTGTTGTGTGTTGTGTGTAGCAAGCAATCAGGGTGCTACAGAGTTCAGGAATACCGCATGGAGAACGCTTAGCTTCTCAAATCATCAATGGGTAGAATATGCACGCCAACATGACGACTAGCGCAGCAGGTTTCACGGCTGTGGCCCTTCTTGAGTCACGCGTGCATGGCTGTTGTCTTGGTTTTCTACGCTTCAAAACGGTTCCGATCTCTGCCCACCAGCATCTAACGCCCATCCACACCAAAATTTTACAGCAGAACAAACAAACAGAGAGTTTTTCATACTCATACCAACTCTGGGCTTCCCTCGTAGATTATTGCCCAACCGTCCGTGGCTTCATCATCACCAACAGTCTCTCATTCGAGACGCATAGCACGTGCTGGGCGCATTGGTAAGACCGGTATGGAAACCCGACATTCTAGAAAGCCTAAAAAAAATTGGACGTTGCATTTCCGATTTTTGTACATGCTGCACCTTCTCTCCCTCCCCTATGCCATCGTGCATCACAGGTCGAGCTGAGCTGACGTGATTGCACGTTGGAGAGGATCGGACGGGAGTTTCCCGAAAGAGCGAGACATCTTTACCTGAAGAAACTCCAGCGTAAACGCAAAGCTTTCCGGGTTAGGTCAGGCCCGATAATGCAAATGGAGGACCCGCCGCCATCGTCGACGCTTGTCCACGCGTCTACCCCTTGGGTAGGTCAAGAGGGGATTCGCAACGCGAAATATGGTGGGGTCCCCCCCGCCAAAAGCAACCCGGACGACGACAGCATGTTCGGCGGCAACGACCGAGTCGCCAAGGGCCCCAGCCTGCGGCGGGCGTTCCAGGTTGCGCCGGCTTGGGGTGGAAACGGTGCAAGGGTCGGACACGCAGCGTTAGCGAGAGCAACAGCGGGGGGTTCTGGAGCAGCGCCCGCCACGCCCGACGGATCAGCGGCACGATCACCGAGGAGAGAAGGTGGAGGGAGAACACTGGGTGAGAACGGGCTAGCGGGGGAAGCAGGCGATGGCGGGGAGGGGGGTGGGGTTGGCCGTGCCCAAAGCAGCACGGGTGGAGGGGACGCGCGTCTCCGGGGTCTCACCAGCAAGGCAAGCCGCGTTGGGTTTCCTGGTGTTCTTTTTTCTCGACGGTGGAGGTTGAAACATGAACTATTAATATCTTGTAGAGCCTGTTACCGACAGGGGAGATATCGTGGTATGTTGCGTGGGGAGTCGTAGAAACACTGATTCCGCTAACGCTATGAATTCAATGTTAATTTATCCTAGACAATTATCTTTAGAGATATATGTTCATTGGGGCATATGATCATGAACGAACGAAGTGCCTGGGCCATAGCGGTTGACCGTCGTATATGTAGAGGGGTCCTCCGAGAAGACTTGAATACGTCAGGAGTAATTCGGGAAACGCATGTTTGTTGGCACGCTGCTTCGTAATGGCTTCATTTCGTGTGTCGGATGTCGGTTGCGGGGATGTAGAACCGTAAGCACCCAGCTTCGCGAGTACTTCAAGGTTTGCCTGCTTCTTTCGTGACACCTGACGTTTCGCCTTCCGCCGTAGCTAAGCGGGGCTGCTACAGGACTCCGAAGAGCTGGGTTGTTCGTTCGTCGCTCAAGGGTGACAAGAATCGTACATCATCAGTAGCAGCATCCCGACTTCCGGCCATATGGACAGCATGAAGTCTTGGCGATAACGTTTCAGCGTTCAGCCTCATTGTCTATGTTGCCATGCCCCGGACTGCGGATCCCTGCTTGCCTGTCGTGTTTCGCCTTCCCTTGTGATTCCAGGTCCGGCATCCGCTGGCGGACGTGCGCGGCCGTGCCATCTCCAATCTGAGCGGGTGAGTGAATTATGGGTAGACGTCCAACGGTTCGGAACGGCTTTTTCTTCGAACCGTTTGAGTTGGTGCTTGGTGCTTGATCTATATTTAAAACAGGACCGATTGCAGCGTATGCGTGGAGGGTTGGTTCTGGTCTGCTGCAGAAATCTTTTTTTGGTTTTTGTTGCCCAGAAGAACGTTTGTGCACAATAACCACGCACCTCTATCCACGCAAATAAGTTTAGCGCTAGCGTCAGCAAAACCCGAGGTGTATCGTTCCCTTCACGCGACGCGCACCCGCGCTTCCCCCCGTCATGTGGTACGGTACGCGCCACCTTTTCTTCCGCGGCAGGAAAATCTCGTTGGGCCTCTTAAGCCCCTCGGACCTGTTGCGGGCCGAGCCATCTTTTTGCTCGGACGTTGTTGCTCTTCTTTCGGAAGGGATAGGGTTTGAACCATCCGGAAACCGGTCTCCGGAGCGCGGGTCGTTGGAAGGAAGTTCCGCATCGGCGATCCTGGTGCTCAACCTCTGCGTGTTGCTAGCAAAGGTACATACTTTTTGTTTGGGAAAACGACACAACAGGGTATAGCCTGGTCGAAAAGCGACACACCTGGGTACACAGTCATTAACAGCAGTAAATGCACTCATATCATTGGTCAGCGCCCAATTTCACCCCGGTGCGTCCGAAAAGGCGCAGGGTATACCCTGCCGTGACTACTTTTCTCAACAACTGTACCCTGCTTTCGGAAATGTACCCTGACCTGTCGGGAAAAAAGACCCTTTCATCAATCATTTCCCCCGCAGGAATCTTCCCAACTCCTTTTCCCCTCCAACCATGGGATACCAAACGGCGACTCTTCCCGCCCAATAACAACCATGGCAACGGGTCAGGATTCAGTTTCCGCCCCTGCGAAACAACACCAACGGTTAACTCTTCCGCACTAAGTCAACAATGGCCGGGCAACACGTACCCCAGCACAATTGTTCCGTTTGGAAACATGCCCACGCGCGTACGATACCTCGTGGACGACTGCTTGCTGCAGTCTATATGCGAGACGCACGGGTCACGCTGTGAAAACGAGACCGATCCAGCATGGTTGACATGAATATGCATGTGTGCATGCGTGTGTTGTCTGTTTTGTGTCTCAATTGCGATGTGCCGTGTGTGCGTGTGTGCGTTGTCTGTTGTGTCTCAATCGCGATGTGTTTCTTGCCTGAACTACTGCTGTAGCGGCAGCGGTCACGCTTACCAGCCGACCAAGCCGACCAATCAATATAGTAAGAAAACGTCAGGCTTCAGCGGGATGAGCCGATGATCTACAACGCGAGCACTCTTTCTTCTCTCTACTGACAGGGAGGGTGATCGAGTTGCACGACACAGCAGTGTCCTGCTGCTAGAGTAAGGATAAGACTTGTCTGTGCTTGATTGATGTCAAGGGCGAGTCTGCGTGTGCTGGTCCTGCCTCTCCCCTCCACCCTCGTTGCGGGGGCGAGCTCGCCGTCAGCACAGCGCCACACACTGGCACGTGCTATGCATGTCAACCATGCTGGATCGGTCTCGCTTTCACAGCGTGACCCGTGCGTCTCGCATATAGACTGCAGCAAGCAGTCGTCCACGAGGTATCGTACGCGCGTGGGCATGTTTCCAAACGGAACAATTGTGCTGGGGTACGTGTTGCCCGGCCATTGTTGACTTAGTGCGNGTTGTTGGCTTAGAGCGGAAGAGTTGGCCGTTGGTGTTGTTTCGCAGGGGCAGAAACTGATTCCTGCCCCGTTGCCATGGTTGTTTTTGGGCGGGAAGAGTCGCCGTTTGGTATCCCATGGTTGGAGGGGAAAAGGAGTTGGGAAGATTCCTGCGGGGGAAATGATTGATGAAAGGGTCTTTTTTCCCGACAGGTCAGGGTACATTTCCGAAAGCAGGGTACAGTTGTTGAGAAAAGTAGTCACGGCAGGGTATACCCTGCGCCTTTTCGGACGCACCGGGGTGAAATTGGGCGCTGACCAATGATATGAGTGCATTTACTGCTGTTAATGACTGTGTACCCAGGTGTGTCGCTTTTCGACCAGGCTATACCCTGTTGTGTCGTGTTCCCTTTTTATTTCAGCATGAGTTTGCGCAGAGGTTCGAGAAGTTTTTTGTTTTCCATCCAGGCAGTAGTATGGACTAGCTCCGTACCGCCTTTCAAGGTTCGCCTCCACACTTTTCGACAGACGCGACAGACGCGCTTCTGAACCAAGCACGGCCTTATTTTTTTTTTTTTCTACCACGGGGGCGTGTGTGCCCTGCCTGCCAGACGACGAATATTTAATTTTGAGCATGCTGTCAGCCTAGCTGGCAATCCCAATTTCATTCGTAGCACAAAAGATCTCGGGTCCACGGCTCGCACTCCACCCCATTACGTTTTTCCGTGTCACTCCCGAACCCATCCCATTACGTTTTTCCATGTCACACCCCAACCCATTCCACCACGGTTATTCCGTGTCATACCCCAACCCATTCCACTCCGGTTATTCCGTGTCACACCCCAACCCATCCCACCGCGGTTTCTCCGTGTGGCAGGACCCGGTATGTCGCGCTCGTCTAGCGGGGGAGGGTGCCGCCACCCCCCTCTCCAGGATGACGACGATGGCTGAGTCTTCGCGGACTAAAAGCGGAGGCGAGCTTCGTCTCCTCGCGGCAGAGGTGAGAAGAAGACTTGCAGATCGAAATGAATAGGTGTACACACTGAGTGAGTTGAGGGTGTCACATGAACGGCAAAAGGTGTGGTTTGGTCGCATGATACATAAGAAGGGGTTTCAAAGCTAGCTTTGACGAGAGATCGGGGACAGTTTGGGAGTGTGACTAGGTAGGTAGGCAGGCTAGAAGCTCGGAATGGGCGGCGGAATTTGTCGTGCCGTCCTCCAAAGTGAGGGAAACAAACATTTTTTTGTCGCCGGAACCGTGAACCCTCACCCCCCACTGCCAGGCCTTGGAGCTCGTGGAAACCTCCCCGGGTACCCGTGTAGCTCCTGAATCCGTGGCGGTTTTGGGGGAGGGGGCGGGTACTGCTAGCCCCCCACCGGCAACGGTGCCTGCGCGTCAGCAGGGATTAGCGTGGAGGGAAGTCGACGTTCCGAACGGTCGACAAAGTCCAGAGCAGCAGCACCAGCAGCAGCACCAGCAGGAGACGGAGGAGGCGTGCGCGCTGTTCGGAGACGGGTCGGAGCCCAGGTAAGGTGGGGATGATCTCCGAAGACGGCGACTTTAAGCCTCTGGGTGGCGACTTTTGTCTCTGGGTATTTTTATGATGGTACGATCGAAGACCCGCCCGGTGCGAGAGGAATTTGCTCCGTAGGACTCACTCCGCATCACGTGTCCCTCGGCACACAGGTAGGGTTATGTACCGTCATCATTTCATCGTCATGGTAGAGATGGTGACTTTGTGGTCTAGGGGGTAGTACCGTTTAGAGCACAACTCTTTTGGCTAGCAAAACGCCAGCATCGTTCCGCAAACATTCATGCAGAAGGTGCCTCCTTATTCTTTTGTTGATCAGTTTCCTCTTGAGTTTTTTCGCACGGACAACAGCACCGGGTTTTGGCGACAGCCCCAACCGACTTGTCGGGGTAATGCTCAATTTATTCCGCTTGGAAAACGACCGTTCGCAACATCCTAGAATTTGGAACGGCGTGTGTGAGCTGTGGAACTCCCGTGTCCTGTTGTCTATCTCGTCCCCTCGGGACGTGCTCGCGCCCGTCATCGTCTCAAGAAGGTGTGCTAGGCGTACTCAGCATTAGATACGGATCTAGAAGGCTTCGTGTATCGTGGTAGGTGCTTGTACGAGAACGATCCCCCTTGTATTCCGTGCGTGGGCCAGGATGGCCTGATTGCTCGGTAATCACAAAGTCTCTGTAGTCAACCGTTTCTTCGGGCCTCTGACGATACGCACCCACTACCCGCATGAAGGTGGCCCCGCTGGACGAAGGATTTTGTGGACGGGCCCCTGTTGTCCGCCGAGAATAATGCCTCCTCCGACACCGTCGTGGCCTGCCTCTGCGCGGGGTGGCGCTTCCCGCACGTGCGACTGGTCAGGTGCGTGCTTATGGTGTGTGTGTGTGTGTGTGTGTGTGTGTGTGTGTGTGTCTAAATCATTGGCATCGACCGCGTTATCTGCTGGCCAATGAAAATGAAATGACGTCAGTCTACTAGCGGGATGAAAAACGCGTACGCATTTTCTAGTCAGAGGGTGCTTGCTCTATGTTCGTGGACAGCGACAAAGAATGAACCGAAATTGGTGGGCAAATCAGCGGAAACATCGTTTTCCCAAAAGTGTTTATTAGCTCCATTCTTCCTTGCCAACTGAATCGTGTGTACCGTCCGTGTTTCATGTGCTGGGACAGGTCGGAAGAGTCGGCGCTTTTCGACTTCGAGGTCCGCTTCCGCACCGCCTCGACCCCTGCGGGCGAGACCGGCCTGCTGCGCTGCTTGAGGCACCTCCGCGACGAGATCGTGGAGGACTATCCCCCCGAGGTACTCCTCCAGAGGCCCGGCTCGTTCGGCCGCTTGCTGTCGCTGTTGAGGTGGGTCCTTTTTTGTTTTGTTGAGGGGGGAGTACTCATAGTCGTGCATGCCGTAGTCGATAGACCATTGACCTCGCATCCTTGGTTTCGGTTTGTGTTTGTTTGTGTCGCTCTTCTCGGAATTTTCGAGTGCGTTGTGCGTGTCGTGCAACCGCGTAACGATCGCTGTTCTCCCCTCTTTCACGGCAGTGCGTTGGAGCTACCCCCCCCCCCCCCCCCCCCCCCCCCCCCCCCCCCCCCCCCCCCC
>CACKRE030000781.1:66661-76668 GCA_902602495.3 Ectocarpus sp. CCAP 1310/34
TCGAACCCCCCCCCCCCTTCAACTCCGCTAAGTCGAAACGCGGTTTGAGGGAGTCGGTTCTGGAACTTCTGGTAGCCGTGGTCTCTTCCTCCCGCCCTGGATCGGACGAGGCTGCAGTCTCTCTGGCTGCGTCATCGCTACCGGCTGTCATCTGGGGGGAGTTCTTGGGAGGGAGGGCTGTTGGCGTTATTGGGTGGAGTTGGTGGGAGCGGGGAGACGCGGAAGATGGCAGCACGCCTTTGACGGCCAGGTGAGCCGAGACCTGGGCGCACTGAAGTCCTTGCATGTTTGGTACTTTTTTGCTGTTGGACACCTTTGTTTGCTGTCGGATGGCGTCACGGAGAACCAGCCGAGGGGGAATTGGGAAGGGAGTTTGGCTGGAATCTTTGTCCCAAGTAGACTTGGCGTTTGTCAAGTGCAGTCATCGGATTGAGCGCCGGTTACGGCGCTTGCCACATGATACCTACAGCAGCGGCAGTAACACCTCTCGCACATGATACACCCACCGCCACCGCTTCTTGCTCGATTTGCAGGAACGATTCGAGCCCTGGCGTTTCCTAGATTTCATGATTGGCGCGACCGAGCGTTCGCGTCTGCTTCTCTTGTAGCTTTCCTCCTGGCGGATTGTTCTTGTCCTCTTGTCGTCTCACTATCTCCGAACCTGCCTCTACCCCCGTAGCAATACCTGGCCCTTCCTCCAGGCGACCCACCTTGCTCCAGGTGGCTCTTACCTTACCTACCATCAATCGTCGTCATTGCGTCTTTCTACACGTTTCCGCACCCACCTCTGTCCCCCTCACAATACCACATTTCCGTGCCGTTCCTTCCTCCAGGAGACTCGCGGCGGAATTCCTGACGGGCCTGGCCAGGCGACCCAGGACCGGTTCCGCCGCTGTCGCGTCCTGGGCAAGCCTTCACGTACCTCCCCCGGTGAGCGACCACTACGAGCTTGGCGGTGGGTCACAGAACCTTCTCGCGGCGGCCGGCTGGGGCGGCGAGTCATCACCGGCACAGCACCTCTCTGAGCCGGAGCCTACCCCGCTGCTGGGAATGATTGTGCGGGTGAGCCTGGTTGTACGCGTGATTTTAGGAGTAGACGGGTCTAGAGGGGTTCGGATCGGGGGTTCGCGTACCCCCGTGTGGTTCGGCGTATATGCAGGAACACCGGTATGGTCCTTGTTTGCTGTATCTGGTCGAGATCCTTTTAGCGGAGTTGTTTTTTCTCGCGGCCGGTTGCCTCTTTTTCGTTCGCACAGCGACACCGATCGAATTGCTCACTGTTCCTAGTTTCCAGCAACCGCGACAGCCTCCAATACCCCTGTGGAATCTGACGAATCCCCCTCAACCTGCCTTCCCTTCAGCGCCGCTCTTTGCCCGGAGTACTGCACGTATATGTACCCTCCCTCCACCGCCCCATGGACTCGAACTCTTTATTTTGTCACACCCGTACCCTTATACAACAACAGTCTCTGGTCCGGCACGCCTCCACACACCGCTCCCCCGATAGCTTCCGCGGCCGGGCTTCCCTCGCCGCTAACCTCGTGGCCCTGGAGACCGTCCTCGCCGCTGCTGCGCTTTCACCATCGTTGACACCGTCGTCCATGTCCGACGGGAACGGCAGCTTGGAAACGACGAAGAGCTCGCCCACGTCGCCCGTCCCCGTGACGTTTTTCGCGGGTCGGGGGGTTCCACAACCATCGGCGCTCGGTCAAGGTCGTCGTGGCGAAGGCGGTAGCGGTGGCGGTGGCGCCGGGGACAAGACCGGGCTAGAGTGGGCGCTCCGGCTGGCCTGCCACCGGGATGCGACTGTCCGAGCGGTTTCTTTTGGGGTCCTCGCCGAGCTGGCCGTGGTCGACCGCGGCCTTCTCGTGCCCGCGTCTTCCTCCGCCCCTCGAGATTCGCCGGCGCCAGCGGGGGGACCGGAACAGGGGGACGAGTCGCCGACGGGAAGCGGGGGATCCTCGGCCCGTGCGGGAGAAAGTGTCGTTGTCGGGGGGAGAGAAGAGGAGGACGAGGAGGAAGCTGTTGAAGCGTGTGTGCGAGCGGCGCTTGACGGGCGCTACGAGAGCCCTGCCGTCGCCACCGAGGCCTTGAGGTTCTTGTGCAGGTACGTGTATGTCTACATTAACGATTTGCGTTGTTTTGCGTAAGATTAATGCCCGACCTGCTTTTTGTTTCGCTGTGGCTATTGTTTTCAACAGGCAGTGGCCGGGCTTGGCGCATCACTGTTGTCAATTCTTGCTACGCAACAGACAGCTTCCTCGTACTTTCGATATCTCAGCTGAGGTCGTGCGGGGTAGCTGTTCGCGTTCCTTGGTTCGGTAACGTCATCGCACTCGAACGATGATGTTTCTTTTCTTTTTTCGGGCTTTCCGCTGACTGTCCTGCACAAAGTATTTAATGAGTTGATCTCGCAGGAACCAAGTTGAAATCGACATCCTTCTGTGGCATGTCTCTCATGCACCGTTGCTGTGGCGGAGTAGCCATGCCTCCTGATGAGACCCCCCCCTACTCAACCTTTGATCTTTTCTAGCGCTATTTTTGATGGTCTGGACACGCGTCTCCTCGCCCCACCCGTGACCCGCTTCTCAACGCCGATCCCCGACAGACACACCAATGTCCGCGCTACCTCTACGGCGAGACTCCCGGCGTACTCAGTCCCACTGGTGGCATCATTGGCCAAGTCAGCTGCACCTGTGCTGGGCGGTGAAAGCGGCCAGAACGAGGCAGGATCGCTGTCGGTTGCAGCGGCCTCTCTGCGCTTTGTCGTGGTGGTCGTCGTTGCCGCAGTCGACATCTCCGATGCCGCTGCCCGGTCGAAGCTGCCAGGGACCGCAGACAGGGACAGCCCGCTAGGGGAGCAGCGAGAATCGCAGGAGGAGCCACGACGAGACGACCAGCACGAGCTCCAGCAGCACTGCTGTGGGCAGAGGCTCGGGAGGCTGTTGGAGGTGCTTTGGGCCTCGGGCTGCTTGGAGGCCTGCGTGCACATTGTCGGGGAGGTGTTACCCGTCGAAGGCTCGTCGGGCAGGTGAGGACGCGCTTGTTGTCTTGCAGTGTGGTGGGGCAATTTTCGAGCCCATGTGTGTTCGCCGGAGGTGGACGGGGTGCTTGCTCTCACTCTTGATGCGGCTGATGCGGCTGGTGTTTCTTGTTCGTTGTTTCTACAAAATTGGCTCTCCCAGGTTGCTTCGAGTTGTGGCATTGCAGTTGGGCCCACGTCTTACTCGTTGACTCGTGTGAGACAGCGGCCGCAGGCAACAGCGACGAGTACTGGCCTTGGGATGATGCGTGCAACTACGGTGTGCGACGACTGGCGGAGCCCCCTGTACTAGCTCTTGACGCCCCAACGTCCCGTGCCTTTTCCTCCTGATCCCCCGCCAGATTGTCGCGGCGGGACGGCTGGAGCTCGCTGCTGGCATCCTCTCCCGCCGAGGCTGTCATGGCGTATCTAAACGCCCAGGCCGCGGCGCTTGCTCTTCTCCGTGTGGTTGTCGTCTCTCGCCCCACCGTCTCGACGCGTCGACCCACCCCTGCCGCCAGCACCCCGCCTTCCCTCGAAGAACCGCCGGGGCCCCTCGAGCAAACGGCGGCATCGGCGGCGGAGTGGGGCTGTACACCCGACGCTTCGGCCTCAGCAGCGGGGAGTCACGCCACTGATCACGACGACGGCGGTGCTGCGGTTGCTGCTCCCGCATCGGTCGGCTCGAACCGGCCATCGGCAATGGCCCCGGCAGGGAGCGGTGGCGTTGACGTCTGGGCGATGGTGCGACAGGCCTTGCTCCAGAGAACGCCGCTGTTGGCGGGTCTCGTCCGTTGCCTCGTCGCGGCCGCCGCCGCGCTTCGCGGCGGCGAGGGGACGGCGGACAGGGACAGCCCGTGCGAGGGGGCCGTGCGCGTGGTCCGGGAGGGGTGCGCAACCCTGAGGTGCCTGCTTCGTTGCACCGACAGCGCTGTGGTCTCCGGCGATGACGGCGGTTGTTCGGCGATTTCCCAGGCCGTTTTCGAGGTCCTTGGAGTCGTGCTGGCGGAGACACCTTCGGGGAATGGCGTGAAAGGGGACGGAGGCGTTTCGCGTCGTTGCGGGAACGGCTGTACTGAAGCGGTGAGAATCTTTGGTTGACGCTTGGTGGGGATGCGTACAATTTGGAACAGCCGCGCATGGTTCAAGCGTTTGCGCGTCGATTCTGTATATTTTGTCCTCGCTTGGAGTTGACCCAAAGTCTGTTTTCTGTTTTTTGTCAACCAACACCCCTTCCGCGCCCCCAGCCACAGTGTGAGGCTTGTGGCACCCAATGATCAACCTTAATCCTTGCATTCCGCTTGGCGTTCCATCCTGTCTAGACCAAGACCGAAGCCAAGCTTCTTCTGGCGGCGATGCTCGCCACTCGGGACTGGCGGTGCTCTCTAGACCTAGCTTGCGAGAAGGCCCTGACGCTGACCGCCGTCCTCTTGGAGGAGGAGGCCGTGGCTTTGACTCGCACCACCGCTCCTGGGGCGAAGAGAAATGCGGTAAGACCGCGTCTGCTCTCTCGCTTTGCTGTGCGGGTGGCGCCCCCCGTGGACCCGGCAAGTCTAGAACTGTGGAACATTTCGCTTGACGAAAACAACTCAAAAGTTCAACCTCGATTGCTGTTATTTTTCTCGGACTCTCGCGAGCAAACGTCGCACCCTCGTTTGTCCTTTCTGCCGAACATTTATGCCCTCCGTGATGATCAACGGAAAGGAGCACAATCACGTGCACTCACAGCGAAAAAGCACGTGAAACTTGAATATGATTGAATTCTGGCGTCTTGTCCTTGGCCGCGCCTTAACTTTTCACTTTGGGTGTTCCAGCCGAACCTTGTGTCGTTCGTTTATGATGTTTTTTTGTAGCACAGTAGTAGATGGAAGGGAAATGTCGTCGTTTAAGAATTTAACCCCGTTCCTCTTGGCGGATGGCAGCAGGCGTTTTCTGCGGAGGCCGAGCTGCGGCGACGGTGCTTGGTCCCTCTCCTGGAGAGCAGCGATGCCCTTCGAGCCTTGGCGGTCACTTCTGGCTTGATAGGTGTGCACCCGTTGTTGGGCCGGCACGATTCCTGCTTGGACTGCCGTCGTCGATGCGGTTATCTATCGGTGTTCCGCCTTGTTGAGTATATTCTCCCTCTTCCGTGTGATTTTTGGTTGTTTTTTTGCTGTTACTTGAGTGTGGTCGTCGACGCGTTCTATGTGGCGTATTGACATTCTCATTGTCATGCCCTTCTTTTCTTTCGTGAACGGCACCCTTTTTTGCCTTCGAAGCGCATGTTGTTCGATTGCCGATCTCGTGTCTTCTTTTGAAGTACATCTGGCTTTCAGCTGAAAAATCTACCCCAAACAGTTGCCGAAGCACCGGGTCCCTGACTCGCTTGACTCTCAACGGGCACTGTATCTACGTGACAGCTGGGCCAAAGTGCATGAAACGCACGTCAAGCTAACCCACAGCTACATATCACGTCCCAGGATTATCCGCTCGGTCGGTACGGCATTTGACGTACTGTGTCGGAGCATCATAATCGGTTTAGACGCCATCACCATTGTCATTGCGCACCACCGGCACCGCCATCGCCATTGTGCACCACCGGCACCACCAGGAGCAGTAGTTTGCAGAAGAAGAAGCAGCAGCTGCAAAACAACAACAACAACAACAACAACAACAACAACAACAACAACAACAATAACACAAACCATGTATAGGTGACCTGTCCGTGGCGTTGGAGGCTCTACTCGGTGAGATAGCCACCGTGGGCCACGGACGAGAAACGCTCCAGAACGCCTCCAGGCACCTGGAAAGCCTCAAGGCCAAGCACAAGAAACCGGCTGGGGGTAAGAAGAAGACGACGGCGACGCCATCGTCTCCGACCTCACCCAGCTCCGATGCCCGCGGCCGTGGTGAGGGCCGGGGACTTACGGGCAAGCGCAGCAACAAGTACGCGGGAAGAAAGCCGCCGATTCCGACGGCCAATGCCAAGCTTGTGACGGCGACATCATCGAAGCCCTCAGCCGGAACGGCGCCGCGAACAAGCAAACCATCGACGCCTACGGGACAAGGGCGTTATCGACCATCGTCGTTGTCATCGCCGCCGTCGCTGCCGTCATCTCCACCGTTGAAGGTGGCGGAGGCGCCTGTGGTGTCTGTCGAAAGAGGGTTGGTAAGTGGGTGCGTGTGTTCATCACTTCACAACCCGGGAAGTCTCGAGGAGTTTCGGGAACAGTGCCCTTTTTCACGAAAGTCGAAGAAGCAAGTTCTTTCCCCGTGATTTGGTGGACTCATCCTTGAACTGTAGTTTACCAGACGCCCCTTGCCCCTACACTCTTTCTAACGACTGACCCCTCCGTGTCCCCCGCCAACAACGCCGAAACCCCATGGCCGGCCAACGCTACCACACGTAACAAAAACAGGGCCCGGAGAGGGAGTTCTACATGGTGGCGGCTCTGATGGCGTCGGCGATCGGAGGCCCGGAGGGACGGGCCGAGGCGTTACGCCTTCGTCTCCCCCAGCTACTTTGGAAGGTAGCGACCAGATTCCGGCCGAAACTCTCGCTGGGCTTCTTTCCGCACAGCGAAACGGGGGCTGTGGTTAGGTTTGACTTGGGAGGCGGGCTTTGAGGCTTGGTGTTTGCCACCGAAGATATGTGTGTTTCTTGAGAGGAAGAGGAGTGTTAGGCGGGAAACCCTGGCCACTTTGTGGTGCATCTGACGTGCTGATTGCTTAGTCGAGCACGAGGTGTTAGAGGCGCATGTGGCGACTGTCTTGGGGTGTGCATGCCCGCGCGTTCTTTGCCCTGCGAAGAGACCGTTCTTGCTGCCTGTCCCGATGCCCCCCCCCCCCACCCCTCCAACATTTCTTGAGCGCGTTCTCGAACGTCGCGCCCTCCCACAAGCCATCCTAGTACGACCTAGCCGTCGTCTTCATTCGGCCGATAGCTTGCGAGGGGGTGACGAAACATTCCCCCGGACCCCGCCCTTCTTGCCCCGACTGGAACCCCTGCCCCCAGGCGTGGCCGATGGCGCTAGCCTCGCAGCTCGCGCACAGCTCTCGCTCCTCATCCAGTCATCGTCGGCATGACTACCACAACCACCGCCGTAGCAGCACCTCGGTCGATACCTGTGGCACGATGCCTTCTTCGGAGAGACGGAATATGCTCGAGACGCCGGTGTTGCTGCAGGCGTTGCTAGGGCTGGCGAGCTGCGTCGCGAGATCGTGCCCCGAGGGCAAGAAGGCGTTCATTTTCGCGGGTCCAGAGGGTAAGAGTACAGTACGTTCCTGCCGGCGCCGTGGTGGTGCTCGGAATATTGGCAGTTCAATTGTGCTCCGAGATGGGACGAGGCCTCTTTTAGATTGGGCTATTTTTTTGTCAACCACTACGCATTGTGGTGGTAGATTGCCAAACATGCGTAGCACATGGCTGTTTTTTTCTTGCGTATTTGTGTTGTGATTGCATACCGTATATGGCACAAGATAACACACACCCCCCGGACCTATGCCTGGTTTGGCAATATCTACTGCAACAGTTCTTGTCGTGAGCCCCGAGATGACCCGTTGCAACACGCTACCACGGGGTATTACAACGGTGTGCACATACCAATGAATCCGGCACTTCCATCTACGGCCCTCTTGCCCCACCCAAACGGTGTGCCAACCAAAGGATCATCGTCACCCGAGGCCTCTGGAGCAGAGGGAGGAGGAGAGTGGCCCCGGTCGTCGCGATCGTTGTTACACCGCGTCGCTGCACTAGCGTTGTCCGGCTCACCATCGACGGGCGGAGAAGGACGGGCCGACGCGGGTGCGTTCCCATCCCGACCCGTCACCGTGTTCCGTTTACCGTGTCCCCCGCGGTTCCCCGCGTAACGTAATTAGAGAGCTTTCCCGAGCACTTTTAAGCGCTATTCGTTGCCGGTATTTCGCGCGGTGTGTGCCTTTGGTGGCTCAGGGAGAGACTGCTGGCGGGACGCAGAGTCACGCACATGATTTTTTTCCACCTTGGTTTGCCCGAACGGTTCCAAAACCATGCAAGAGTAATGGATTTTTCCGTGAGCCGTCAGCTTTCAACCCTGATCCCGTGGTATCGTTTTTTCCGGTCCACACGTCCTGCGTCACCGTTATCAACGTGTCTCCGTTTTAATCGGTATTCGTATCCCCGTCCTCATCAGGACCTTACGGGCGAGCCGCCACCGAGGCAGCCTGCGACGTGGTCCGCAGCTGCGCGCTTTCTCACGAGTGCCGAACGGTGCTGTCGCAGTCCGGATTCTTTGTGGACGCCTTCGCCCAAATCAGGCAAGCCACAGGGAGTTCACCGGAACACCGGTACTCGACACAATCATTGTTGCACGCACGTTCAAGGGGCCCAACAGCATCTGAGCTATCCATAATTGTTGGATGCAGCGCCTTATTTTTTGTTCCCCATGCTTTTCCCCCTACCGTTTGTATTGCCGGTGTATCGCTCCCGTCAAAAGCCTCTCGCGACGGAAAAGCAAAGTTTTCGCGGTCCTTCTCCCTGTTGCCGATTCTCCTCGAACAAGCCTTTGTGCGTTGCAGCCTACCTATGGTGTGCTGCTCTCACATCTCTATTGTGAACGACAAGACCAAAACTGACGCGGTATTTCCCCTCTCGCCAACTCCCCTCCGATATTCCGCTCGGGCACAGCCGGCTCTGCGCAAAGGCCACGAAAATCAAGCCCGGGACGGCATCGTTCACCACTTTGGCTCGGCGTATTGGAGACCTGACAGGCGTTCTGGTGAACTCCTCGCTCAGAGCGGAGGGTCAAAAGGCATTGATACAGGTGTGCTGTCCCGGCATGTCTTTTGGCGACGACCGTGTTCCTTGGACTTCGAGGGGGTCGTTGCCTCCGTCGGCCGCCTTACGAGGGAGGAGGAGCACCTCTGAGAGGAGTGCTTTCTGACGTTTTTGTGGGTCTTCACCGTATGCTCTCCCAAGTGCGGACTGTGAGGTTCGAACAGGCGTGGTGGTGACCCGCTAGCTTGCTGCTGCTTGCAACTAACACTTCCGATTCAGGCGGGTACTTACCAGCGAACGCTGGCATCTCCGTCACTGGGTGTGAACTTCCTAGCAATCCAACCTCGCTTTCGACAATTTGACAAGTGAATTTACCAATTTGCACCGATGCGTTGTGTTCGCCAGCCCCCCGAAAGAAGTAGGCTTTCGTCCTTTTCTTCGGCTGGTCAATCATTGCTGGGAGATACATGACCTCACGAGCACTGCCGTTTCTGTTCTTCCTACAACGTAGGTGGAAGGTGCTTGTGACATGGTCGGCGATTTGCTGTCTGTCTGCCTCCGCGCGGCTTCCCCCGCTGCTGCGACGGCGGCGACAACAACGTACTCGGTGCTGGTGACGCGCACGCTGCTGCTGCTGCGGAATCTTGCCCTTGCCCCGAGCACGGGCCAGGTGTGTTTGCCTCACTCGTTGATTCCAGTGATTGTACGATGTCTTCGTTTCCAACTTGTGGCGTCACGAAGTCCTGACGTGCCCATCTTCCTGGATGGATGGGGATGTACGTAGACGCTCTACATTTCTGCTTGAACTGTGGGCCTCTAGCCATTGACCCCCCCCCCTCATGCCCCCCCCCCCGGTGTTTACCATCGGGTTGGGTTTTCGTCGCTTGGCAACGACGTTGTAAAACAAGCCGCCCCTCCCGGTGTTTGCCATCGGGGTTGGGTTTTTGTCGCTTGGCAACGACGTTGTAAAACAGGCCGCGCCCCCCGGTGTTAACCGGCACCTCGATACACGCATCAAATTGACGGTTTTGAAGAGCGTAATCGTACCGCCACAAGAGTACGCCGGAGAAGTATGGGAAGGAAATAAGAAGGTAGTGAAAGAACTCGAGGCGGCGCAGATGAAAGCAGCGAAAACCATCCTAGGATGCTCCAGGCGCACAAGTAATGCAGCCGTGAGGGCAGAATTGGGGATCCAATCCCTACGGTCGGGAAGAGACGCGAGGAAGCTGACCTGGCAGTATCGCATGTGCG
>CACKRE030000781.1:92864-104189 GCA_902602495.3 Ectocarpus sp. CCAP 1310/34
CCCCCCCCCCCCCCCCCCCCCCTGGTTGGTCGTGTGTAGTTGACGGCTGCACGGGGCCCTCGGTTCACCTGCTTGTGTGCTCATAGTGTGTTCATACCTTGCTTTGGTTTTCTAGCCAAGCGAAGTCGTGCCGCGAGGGTCTGTTGACGGCAAGGGCAGAATGTTTTCAAGAAGTCGGGGCGTTTATGGATACACGGAAGGCTGCAAGCGCGCCAAAGTAGCGTGTCAGTGTTGTGTCTGTGTTTCTTCACGGCGCGTTCCTCGCCAGAAATATTCGTCGTCCTTGTCTTGGATTTCGGTTACGGTTACATTATATTTCTGTATGTGTGATCTCCTTCAGAATGGGCACGATTTTCCCAACGTCTCTCATTCAGAAAGGGCCCGATTTCCCCAACGTCTCTCCGTCGAGGGAACGATTGATACCCTCGCGATTTGACGGACCTATCACGCGAGGTCTAGCGTAACTAGATTCGAGGCGGCAGTACAGACGAATGGCCGACGCAAGGCTCGCAACCATCAAGCACTGTCGACGGGATGGAGAGGCACACCTCGCCCACCATTCCGTATGCAGCATTCTCTTTCCTTCGCACCAACATTTTTGTCCCCACCTTAGCCCTCTCCGCAGGTTAGAAAAACATACTATATCACAGCGTGTATGCAAACCTGCACTCGACTTTCAGCCGTCGAACAAAATGAATGGTTCGCAGCCACCATGTAGACGACCCTCCTTACTTCTCGCTGTCCCCCCCTCCCCCGCCCCGCCGGGGTCTCGATGGCATGTATATTTATGGATGTTCCGTTCACAGGTCGAGCAGTGCCGCTTGGAGCGCTACCAGCAAATCAACGCCAAATCAACCGGCGGAATTTCCGCCGCCGCGCCCGCAGAGTCGGGCAGCGGGGGAGGGGAAGCTTCGTCGCCGGCCCCTCCGTCCGTGGGGGGGGGCGGCGCGCGGGGCGGCGCGGGAGAGGGGGGGGGTGGCCCCCCTGCGGAGCCTTCTGCGGTTGCACCGCCTCCGCCGCCGCCCCCGTCATACACCCGTCTGTTCAGCAGGAATGAGGACGTCGACAGGCTCAACGTGGAGGAGCTTCAGAAGCTCCAAGGTATACAGGACAACAGTACACGCGATCACTAGTTCCACAGCATCGGCCGGTAGTAGGGGGAAGGGCGGGGTTGGTGCCCTTAGTGTCTTGTTCTTCGGTTACATGTAGCTGGTGCGTGTTCCTGTGCTGTCTTTGCCTGTGTTTGTTTTTCTTGAACTAGCATCGACCGCGCTGACAGGCTCACTTTACAACGTATGACCCGTCGATGTGTGCGTGTTTCGGTTGGGATGCGCGCGAGTTGGAGTCTATGTTGACGATGCGTTTTGCAACGCTATGTAATTAACGCAACGAAATCGTTAACGCAACGTAATCGTCTTGCGTGCACTACTTGTAGAGCTTAACGGGAGTGATACCCAAACTTCCGTCGGAGTATGTACGCACGCCATGTGTTCCAACGAGGTGCGTTTAGACTCCTCACTAACCTCAAACCCACCCCATGTGCAGGTGGTCTGATAGACAACATGACACCGCGGGAAATGAATCCGCTTCTGTTTGGTCGGTTCATCTCCGCCGTCCTTTTCTTGTGCATGACAAGCCGAGATAGGCTCCTCTGCTGGTGGTCTGATGGACAACTTAACGCCCCGTGTAGTTAATCCGCTTCTGTTGGGTCCGTCAATCCTCGCCGTGCCTGTTGCTGTGGTCTGCAGGACGAGCCGAGTTCTACGAGGCGGAGGACAATGGGGATCAGATGTACCTCACCCAGCTCCAGAAGCACTGCGCTGCGGGACAGACGATCGAGCTGAAGGTGACTTGTTGTTGTCGGTGCTGCTGTCAATTGTTGTGTCCTTGTCGTCGTCGTTGCTGTTGTTGCGAACGTCAACCAATGGTTGCCCGCGGCCATCCCAACCAAACGCTCCCTCCTTCTTCGAATGCCAAACGAGATGCAGACCGGACCATGCCGGTGACGTTTTGTTTCCACCTCAAGTTCCCGGGCTTCATGGCACTTTCGAGCAGCAACCTTGATTCGGCTTGTTCTGGGCTAACCCCTGTTTCACGGTACCCTACCGTATTGTAGGTCGGGGCGAAGGTGTTGCTCCTCAAGAACCTGGACTCGTCCAGCCAGCTCGTCAACGGGGCGACGGGAGTCGTGAAGGAGTTCGTAGAGGCGTCCGGACGGAGGCTGCCCATGGTAAACAGGATGTCAAGTGTCCAAGCCAAAACCGTTGTTTTTTCCTGTATGCGGCGTTCTTTTGTTTGTTTTTGCTCTCCATCAGGTGTTCGCACCCTTCGCGGGTAACTGCTGCGTGTGATACGCTAGATGCCAAGCTTGTTTTCGAGTTTGTTCCTTTGTGGCTGCCGGCTGTGATTGATTGAAACCTAGCTGCGGAGGTTGGTCCTCGGGTTTGGTCGCCAAGTTTTTCATTGAAACGTAGGGAGTTTGAGGTTGGTGCTCAGCTTTGATAGCTGAACATTCCATTGTAACGTCCGACTTTGAGATCGGTACCTCAGCTTTGGTGGCCACACGTTTCATTATTCTTTCAGGTTTGAGGTCGGGTACCTCAGCTTGCTGGCCAACCGTTTCATTTATCCCCCACCAAGTCTGAGGTTGGTACTCAGCTTTGTTAGCCGATCGTTTCAGGTGGAGTTCGACACGATTGAAGGGGGCGGCAAGGTGGTTAGCGTCATCAGCGAGGAGGAATGGACCGTCAGCCTAGGCGACAGGTCCGTGTACGATGTTACCGACGTCCGCCTCTCCTTTCTTTGCTCGTTTTACCTCGGACCCTCTCATATCGCGACAAACGTAAAAACTTTGCGGCTTGGCTGTGATGGACACGTAAAAAACGCTTTCTCGATGGCCGTTGTGTTGGTTGCGGTATCCTGGTGTTTCCTTGTCCATCGTGCTTAGCTGTGTTCCACGCCTCCTCTTCCACACCCGCGGCAAAAGAACCGGTTTCAGTTTTCAGAAGCTTACTTCTGCACTGAAAGAAGCGCACCTGAATTGTAGGACACCCAATAGGGTACAAATGCATGTATATGCAACGCAGTGAAGCTAAGCCTAACACCCAAGAAGGTGCTAATGAAAAGTGAAACATCCGGAGGGAATCCTGGCAATTATGAAAGAGTGCGGCTCCTACCGGAATCGTATGTCCAGAAGGTCATACAACTGAGACGAATGTTCAAGGTATAGGGCTCTCGAATGCACATAGGAAAATTGCAACGTGGGAGTAGTCGCTCCTGTATTCAGGTTTTCTTTTGGTAGTCAGCGTTTCCGCTTGCTGATAGTGTTGGCCTTGAAACACGCCCTACTGCTGCACCCATCGAATGGATGGCGTTCGCTTGAGAAGCTTGACCTTTTCTAGCGCGCGCCCCCACCCTCTGGGCGGGAAGTGATGCAGACAGGATCGATGGGATAGGAAAAAAGTTATTGTGCCACGTTGGGAAAAAAAGGACGAGGGAACGATTGGCCATTGGCGATCGGTCCTGTGGGGAACAGTGCTCCGTCCTCTCTAGGACGCGAGGTCAAAATGGTCAAACACGTCAGGCATGTATGATACGGCTATAACCCCCCCGCGACGTACGACCGAGTCGGGTTCTCTCGTCCTTCCCCTTGCCGCCCCTCGTGTCATGGCGTCTGTGCTTGTGTCGTTGCTACGTTAACTCAGGGAGATGGCGCGCCGAGTCCAGCTGCCGCTTCGGCTTGCTTGGGCGTTGTCCGTGCACAAGTCACAGGTAAGGGAAGCCGTTTTATTGTTGATCCGCTTGCCGCGTGAGGGGGTTTCCGGTGGATAAGACAGTGGCTTCGCGAACCTCCCATGTGCACTGACTTCCCCGGGGTATAACTCCAGCGTTTGCGGCGGAGTTTCCGTGTGTGTACCCTTTCTCTCCCCCCTCCCCTTCTGCATCACAACATTTAACCTAAACGCATACAATACATGTCTCTAGCTGTGGGTGTGTTTTCGTTTTGTGGACGGGGTGTCACCGAATATCTGCTTCTGTGATCTTGCGCCAACAGTCCCTCCAGTAGCTACACGAGCGGCACGAGCAAGCCCTCGAGTGTATTTAGTCATGTTACCGAGCATCTCGTCCTTTTCTGTGTCGCGCCCACCCCTATCGCTCTTCCGCCCGACAATTCTCCGGTCTATTGTGCTGCCCACTGCTGGGTTGCCCTTTGGTGCTGCCATTGGTTGGTTCAGGGCATGACCATTGCCCACGTGATGGTGTCTACTCGGGGCATGTTCGAGTTCGGCCAGGTGCGTCGAGTGCAAACGCGTCTCCATATGTCTCTCCCACATACTGGTTAAGCAAGCACCTGCCTCGATGCAAGCTACGTGATGACATACACCGTCTCCGTATGAACGACGTTATCCTTTCTAGGGATATGGGATCTTTCGCGGTGGCCTTCAGTACAAAAAAAACGGGAACAGAGCTGACGAATACACCCCGGTGCAACGCATCAGGAGAAAAAAAAATCCATTATGCCCCCCTTACTTTTGATGGGGCCGACAAGTTCAGATATTTCCGTGCGTAACAAGCCATAGCGGCGGAAGCAGTCCAAAGTTTTGTAGCGTTGCGAGGGGCAGCCCTATCTGGGCCGCTGTTGTCTCGGCGTCGTCACAGCTTTTTCTTTGGCGTTTTACTCTTTGCTTCTAGTCCAAGGATTGGACTTCAAGAGAAAGAAGGAAGGCGGAGAAACAGACTCTACTCCTGTGTGACGCCTACAGGTGTGTACTGAACGTTGACTAAAAAGAACGCCCAGAAAAAGTGGGACGACATGGAACGGGGATGAAATCCTCTTTCACCCGCCGTCGGATATGAAGGCAAGCTTGCCTCCGTGCATTGCGACGTGTCACCGATGTGTGCCTCGTGTTGCCAAGCTTCACGGTTGCATGGTGCCAATGTCTGCTGCTCGAATATGTCGTCTCGGCCTCCAAAATAATATAGTACGATTAACATGATACACATCATTAACTTTTGTATATATTTATTTTTTCGAAATTGCGCGCATTGCCAGGCGTACGTGGCTCTATCGCGGGCGACCACTCTGGATGGGCTCCACCTTGTGGAGTTCCAAAAAGGCGTCGTTAAGGCGCACGAGAGCGTGAAGAAGTTCTACGCCGGTCTCGAGGTGACGCCGTTCGCCTTCCATGCTTCGTAGATGGGGTTGGCCGCACCACCTGTTGTGTTTTTCCGCCTCGGTGTTCGCCAGTCGGTGCTTCCGGCTGCGTCATATCGCAGGCTGCGTCATCGCAGGTTGCGTGGCGATACTCTCTATTTTCGTCTCCTTAGTTTTGGCATTACGTTTCTTTCGTTTATTTGTCGATGGCCGCCGGTTTGCACGGATCGATGTTCGTGCTTCCAGGGATTTGTATTCTCAGCCTATGCGGAACTAGTTTTGACTTTTCCGACGGACATGCTGCCGGAGTTGGAGCCTTTCCAGTTTCATCATATGCCCTTTCTTCTCGAAACTAGCCCATTGTAACGTTCATGGTGTCACCAAACCGTGCGAGGACCGTCGATATTCGGTTTCGAAAGCGTAGATGATAGCGTTGGACCAGCTTGGAAATTGATATGAAAGCCAGCTTATGAAGCATGAGTTCGCATGGCACACGAGATGGGTTGAATGAATGTGAAAGCACATGGTGGAGTGAATCGCCGCATGGTACCGTGTGCGTGTGACCCAGACTTGCAGCGCGTTCAGCCTCCTGTTTTCTTTTTTGCGCTCTTCGTTGTGATCTCCAAACAGAGTACCCGGCGTTGATTGTTGCTGGCTGGTCGCTTCTGCCTGCTCGTCCTCGATGCAGGATTCGTCGAGACTCTGCTTGTACTGCTTGTACGTGATACGCGCCCAGACTGAAGCTCCCCCGCGTTTTTTGCTGCTTCTGCTGCTGCTTCCGCTGCTACGGTTGCGTTTGCCACGCCTACGGCTGTGTACTGCTGTGCCGTACTGGCAACTCTGTCCACGAAGAGGAGAGCTGCCCACGGGGGCTCGAGCAGCGGGGTCACCACGGCTCCGCGCCAGGGAAAGGTGAAACAAAAAATCACAGTTTCGACACGGAGAGTGGGGTCACTGAGATGCAGCCGAGCCGTTGTCGCCTTGTACGAGCAAACATCTGTGGGCTACAGGTGTCTCTTGTTGCTGGCTCCAAAGGAACCTTAACCTTTTGAGATTGCACGGTGATTAGACGCTCTTCCTGTGGCAACCCCCTTTTTTGTATTATTTCCCGTTGAACATCCCGTTTTTGTTGCGCTCGCATGCGGCGCGGGGTCCGCATGCACCCTCGTCTTTTGAATTGTACGCGAGATTTTTCCTGACCCACGATCGTTCAGAAGCGGCTAGTCCCCCCAACCCCAACCGCCAAAACCTAGGTTTGAGACTTGGGACTCTGTGTTTAGAGGAGTAGAAAACGCTTCCCTCGACCGTGCTCAAAGGCTGTACATGCGTCGTCTGCGGTGTGCGCGAGATATGTCAAAAAAGCATTCAGACCCCGGGGTCCCGACCTGCGACCTTGCTACCTTCAGAAGTATATTACCAAGCGTCGAATATACCGAGCAATCACTTTCCTTCTCACCCATTTCCGCGTAATGAATCTCGGACCGGCCAAGATTATTTTGTGAAAAAAATCGCCCCAAGCTTGCTATCGACGCGATGAGTCCTTCCTTTGCCCTCCTACGTGCAGGCGGTGCCCAAGCCAGGAGAGTGGGTCTCCCGCTCTTCTTCAACTGCGACAGCGGCCTCACGTTCGGCGACAGCAGCCCCTTCGATTTGGACGGGGGCAGCGGCCTCTCGTTCGTCGACAGCGGCATCTCGTTCGGCGACAGCAGCCTCTTCAGCATGGACATCGGCCTCTCGTTCGGCGGCAGCGGCTTCTTCGACTTGGACAGCAGCCTCTTCGACTTGGACAGCGGCCTCTCGGCGGTACGACTCGACCACGGTTGGCGGCTCGTCGCCCTCTGGGCGGGTCCCCGCGGCTGCTATCAGAGGGCACACACCCGGAGGCGGCGGCGGTCGCGGAGCGGCGACGGGAATGTCGCCCGCAGCGCGGGCGCGAATGGAAGAGAGCAGGTGTGTGTCCTATCATGTCTTGTTCCTCGCGGGGGTAGCGTTTGATTGGAGTGACTACGACGGGTGGCACAGGAGGACGAAAGGCGTGCTTTTTCACTCGGAGCGCAAGAAATCGTAGAGATCTAGCGGGACAAGTTGAATTTGTCGCACACCGCCTTCGCCAACGGTAGCCCCTTCTTTGCTCCATCCCAGAGAATCGCCGGATCTATCTCTCTTGCTACATTCATTCATTTGCTTTCTCAGAAGTTCTACGGGCCGGAAGAAGCAGTGCGGTCAAGGCGGACACCACGATGCTATTTTCTGCCGCAAACGTTTTTTTTGGCGGGCGGGTAGTTAGCCTGTGACCGCGGGAGTCGACCTCGTCAAGTGTTAGACAAGTACGGACGGGAGAAGGTATTGTGCAGAGAGAACGGAGCGGTTTTTAATGTGAAGACAACAACAACATACGTGCAAGTTTTGTCTCCCGTCCCGTTATCTAGAATGACTTAACCAAATCCAACCACGATTCCGTCTTTGGTCTTTTTTGTCTTCCGACAAGAAGCTGCTCAATGATGACCTCCAATAGGCCCTGACTATCCATGGCCTCCTTGTGCTTCCCATCACAATGGCGAGTCGTGGAACAGCAGGGATTCCGCACTGTGACCAGAGCCTTCTGCAGTCGGGTTCTTCACATTAACAGCGAACCCATGTTTTTTTCGAATTTCAATTGTATTCAATCTAAGCCGATCGGATTGGTTGCACATTGCATCACACGATTCATGTCGTATCAGCGTCACGTACAGGCTGGGATGTCGAGCTTCTTTCTCACTTTGGAGACTCAGAAGTACTTCGCGCACCCCTACTGTACCATTGCATGAATCTGACCGAACGCAGGAGGCGCGCACTGGAAAAGCTGGCTGCCAAGAAGCGGGCGAAGGTTCTCGAGACTGCCTCTTGCGCGGAAGATGCTTGGGTTATTGAGTGATGGAGGGTGCCAGTGGGGTTTCATTTGACAAGGGGACGCACCTGAACTCCGGGTTGGGGCCTGTGGGCCTGCACTTCGACTGGGTTTATCGCCCTGGGTCAACAGGCTCTAGCCCCACATGTTGCGTGGGGCTCCCGGTTTGCTCAGCTTCCCTGTTGTAATGGATTTTTCACGACAGTTCGAACCTGGCAGCTGGATTTCTCGAGTGCCTTTGCAAATCATGTCCGTAGTTTGGTGTATCGGTGTGGTATAGATGGTGTCGGGCCATTCGGTATTGGTCGAGACAGCGGCGTACATGCGGGCTACTGCTGTACGATGTCCGCGAGTGTCCCAGGTGTCTGCTCGCGTTTGAATATTGTTTGGGTTGGTATTATTTGTCCCGAAGCCTAACCGTCGCTCGTGCGATGAAACGGTAGGGAATTCCGTCAAGTGATTGTTGTTGTAGGCATCATTTTCCTTGCAAACCCCTTTCAGCGCCAATGGTCATAGTCCCAGGGATGCGTGTAGTGCGGCGATCATTGCCCGTGGGTTGCTTCGACTCACACAGAACCATCTTTAGGGACCCAAGGTTTCCAAGGTCTTGGCCGCACATGCCGCTCAGTCACTCGGTCACGGTCACGGTTTTTTGTGAAAGCCCCTCCGAGCGACCACATCTTCCGCGAGACCCACGCGAGACCGCACGTGACACATCACAATCGAGCACGCGTGAGGCCACGGGACCACGTCATACTTCAAAGTCCCGCACGCTCTCCGAGCTCGCAAGACCACATGACGATTCTCACAAAGGCATCCGCGAGACCACGTAACATCCCTCCACACACCACACCAGCTGCTCGACGCAGCGAGTAGTCCCGCCGCTCGAGACCACACCAGCGCACCAGCCTCTCACGGCTCACGGCAGTCCGAGAGACGTTGACAGATATCCGGTAGGTTCGGACGTTCGACCACCCCAACAACCCCACCCTGCTCTCATCCTCCACCCCAAGCCAAAAGCATCTTGCTTTTGCGGAGTCATCTTCTAGCTAGCTCTTGCCTTCTCTCCCCTTTCTTGTTGTGTGGATTCGAGATCGCATCATCGCGGACGGACTTGCTCAAGTCCAGGGTCGAAGCGCCCGCACGTCGCCTTTTTTGTCGTCTGCTGCTGCCCGTTCATCCGCTGAGACCCGTTCGTCCCGGATAGAGTCAAGGTCGACCAATCATCAGCGCCATGGACTCCATTGTATGTAGGTATGCGTTCCCCCACGTCGAAGGGTTGCGGTTGTTCCTGGACGGAGGCCGATCTCGCGCAGAAGGCTTAAAAAGTTGCACGGTATTCCTTCTCTGGCAGCGTTTGTTGCAAACTGGTTGGTGGATGTACATGTACTGAAGTGTGGTTTCGATAGGGTCCAAACGCCCTATCCTACTTGCCGGCCCCATGCCCCGCGTTTCACAGGACATACCTGTTCTCTTGTAGCCCAGGGGATCTTGCACACTTCTTGAGTTGGTTTGCAATCGTCCGCTCACGCTCGTCGGTTCCTGCCCTGACGATCCACGACTTGGGCTCGGTGATGTCACCGACCGGTCGAGGTTGGAAACAATCCGCCCAGCCTCTTGATGTCCGTGAGGATGTCGTATACGCTCTCAATTGAGCATGCACACTCGATCGAGCGCGGATTTGACACCCTGTTGTTGCCTGACGGACATTGTTCGGACAATATATATACGAACACAGAAAGGCTACCCGTTCGAGATTAAAAGCTCTCGTTGAGCCCTGCGAATACTGCTGTCACTTCCCTTGTCACTCTCTACTCATTCTCATCCATTATTTCATTGACATGCTTGACGAGATGCCTCAACAGTGGGGCTGTCCACCACTGCCGCCGCCAGTGCTTGCCAAGGTCTCACCACCCCTCACTGATGGTGGAGACAGCATGCTGCATGGAATGCACGATGTTGACGAGGATAACGCCGCCCTCGCCGAATACTGTGTGCGCCAGCGTCGCTTGATCGACGAGGGCCGATCAGAGCTAGGCAAGGAGAACTTCTGGGAAGCTCCTTCTCCGGTACAGGTGAATGCATTGCTGCAAAAAACGATAAGCATTTGTTTTTTTTTCCAAGGGTAGATGCTGACACACGTTTGTTGGGGGTGATGCTGCAATTTGTTTTTGAAAAGGTACATGCCGGAACTCGGAACTTGTTATCTAGGTGCAATTCTGCCGTGTTTTTGCCTCCTTTTTAACCTCCTTTTGTAATAGGAGCGATGTCGGTACATGCTCAAACCTCTTTTCTTGGGGGATATGCTGCCAGTTTCGTTTTTTTGCAAGTGTATAACGATAATGTGTTACCCTTGTGCTTGTCACTCATGTCAAGTGTCTCCTTCTTCTCCTGTCGCCCCCCTTGCACTCCCTCACTGACAGGAGAACGTTCAAGCCCTTGCCACGTTTCCTCAGCTCGTCGTTCAGTGGCTCATCAACAACAGCGAGTACGTGGCGAGCTACACCTGGATCTATTCAACCAGCGCCGCTCCCATGGACCCTGCCCGAACGGAAGCCAACTGGGTTGCGACGTTGACTTCTTCCATGTTCACACGAGCGTACCCCCTCACGTTGTTCTTCTCTGGCGGGCAGGGTGGTCGTATCAGCACCTCCCTCCCGCTATGGGATGCAATGGGTCGGGAGTTCGAAGATCTGACGGTGGACCAAGCCAAGGTATGTCCGCACAGGACTGCCTCCTGTGCGAACACACTTTGGCTTGATCTACCGTAAGGTCCTCGAATTCTCCATCTATGGCATCCCACAGCGGGGAGGAGTAGCTGAAGCGACCGCCCTGCTCACCAGAGAAGAACAAGGTGTGGGTGCCGCTATGGACCTTGATCGGGAAGGTTCAGCTCGGGTGCACGGCGTCCTGCCAGAACGAACCCACGCGTGTCCTCCGGTTACCGTACCCGGCTAACGCCGACAGCGATGTTGGCGAAGGAGATGCATTTTCCCTGTCGGCAAGACCGGCGCCCGCGGTGTCCAGCGCGCCCCATCGACGTCTTCCGAACCACGGGGCGCTCACGTACCAACTGACAACAGAATTGTAGTTGCTGTTTGTTGTGTAGTTGGCAGTGGTGGCGCAGTTTGGGTAGATACAACACAGAGTGATCATTAGATCCAAAACACAGGCGCCCAAGCTGTCTTCACCTGACGGTTACAGACTTGGAGACACGCCTTCACAATACTGCACAAAACCCATGCAGTAGAATAGAGTCAGTTCTTGCATACAAATCCCAACA